>JAZBGW010000947.1:0-19029 GCA_037464815.1 Mylabris variabilis
AGACCAAGACCAAGACTTTATATGCAAGACCAAGACCAAGACAAAAATAGTCTTGGTCTTGGTCTTGGTTTGCTCATCACTACTCACAATCAAAAATATTCCGAAAGAATTGTCAAGTATCTGGGTGCTGTTTTTACAATTTTAAATTAGAATTTGATAAAAATTGGTAATCTAGGAAACCTTGCCTTTTAAGCCTCTAAATATAAACTATAAAATTCTTATCAAAGAATGAAAATAAAGGTTCCCATATTGAATGGCGCCCCTCAAATTCAAGCACTTGGGACTGGAACACCGTTTGTCACCCTTTGATACGCCTCTGGATATGCGCACCCGTTCAATCAATCACTTTTCATGTTACTTTTAACAGATCTTTGTACAAAAGAACCCATTTCTTTTGTTTAAATACCAATTGATATTTTTTATGGAATTGTTTTATCAAAAAAGTGAATATTATGCTGTCTGAAATTTGAAGATGTTGCGCCCCTGCTTTCTTTGCGCCTGGGGCAAGTGCCTCGCTTGGCCCACGCTAGTTACGGTGCTGCTTGATGACTGGGTAAGATTGCTTATGCTAATTCGATAATTAGTGCTCTTATTTTGATTTCCTTTAATGCAAAAATAAGAAAAGTCACAGTCCTAATTTGTTTCTAATGTATTCAAAACAAGAAAAATCAATCTTACCATGGTCTACGAGTCATTCTTAGTCGGTTTATGCATGTATTTGGTTGGCAAAAGCCGCGCGACAATGTCGGAATATAGCGTTTTTTGACCAATTCCCCAATGAGCTGCAATGCCCTTTTTCTTCTTGGTCCTCTCCGCCCCAGCTCCGGAACCGCTGTCGCCATTACTTTAGGGCAGATTTGGATTTGCATTTAATGCCAATTATGCTCTCTCACGCCGTCATTGATTTGTAAAGTTTTGATTTCGTCGCTAGCTCCTCGGCGTGAGAGGTAGATGTTTAACCACCAAACTGTCGAGGAGCTCGGCTACAAGGCCCTAATTTCATTAAAATGTTTTCTGGGACCTCCCCATGCCCTCCTGTCATTGCAATAATTTTTTGAATCACTCCGAATAATGGGAGTTGCCATAAGAAGTTGTCTTCCTAACGTGAATAACCCTGTATATAACTCGATTCGAATTTAATAATCGAAATTCTAATCTCATTACAAATAACTGTTGTCAGAAAATAAAATTACATTCGCCTTATCATCGGTTACTTCAATATCAATCTGGTTACCATTATAAGTCCATGATCCTAAGATTAGTTCGCATGTTTGTCTGTCAAATGGCCAATATCTCATGTTTAAATTACAAAAAACTGTAAACATTGCCGGTGGTACCCAAAGAACTTCTCCATTTTGATAAACAACGCAATGGATATTACCATAATGACTTACTGGTGATGTTGTTGCTCTGGAATTTTTTGTTTATAATTCTTTTTTGAAATTTATAATATGAAAACTTTTGTGTACCCATTGTAGAGGAAAATATCTGGCTGCCAGATTTCATGTTCAGCTAAATTTAAACTGGACAAACCACCATAATTCGATGAGTTCCATTTGAGTTTCTCATCAGACCAACTCTGTTTTTGAATCAAGCAATTACTTAAATGACCGGAACATTTGAAAGTCGAATGACTCAAAAATCCTACCAACATTGATTTTTTCGTTTTTCTCTACAGATGTAAATGTTCTGCAATTTTGCTAGAATGCAGTGAAGAAAAACCAAAAAAAACTATGTTGGGCGGCTCTTCGAGTCATTTTTAGGCGTTTTATGAGCGTTATTTGACTGACCCTCCCCAAATAAGCCACGAGATTCTAATTTTGCTAAACGGTTGTCCATCCACTACCGTCCAAATCCTAAAAGTATTATTCGAATCTCTATTATTTTGATCGAAACAGCCGAATTGTATACTTTCCGATTTTGATAAAACAGAGATATTGTTCTTCATTGGAATCTAAGAGATGGATGTTTTTTTTAACGTCGGAAAAGTTCTGAGAGGTAGAACTGCATTTCAAAGTTTAGGCGCGAAAGGAGTGCTTAGTAAGTTTCACATAGTTGCAGGTATTAAAGTCTTAAGACGGTTCCAGACATGCGTCATTCGGCAAGTACCGAGTCACTATTTGCCAAATGGCAAGTAGTTGAGGTGTTTGCCAAATGGCGAGCGCCTTCATCTAAATATGCGTGATTTGCCGAGTATCGAGTATCTAATGGGAACAATTTAGAACGGCGATTATTCGTTCACTTTGAAGTGGACAAAAGACCGAAACAGACGGAAACAAGGTGAATACCCTGCAAGTAGTGGATTGGGGCATCGCCAAATAGCAAGTAACCCCTCCACGCTACTCAGCAAATAGCGGGCAGTTGCTCGGGACTTGCTGAATGCCGCATGTCTGGAGCCGCCTTTATCTTTGGTGTGTGACATACAACCGCAGAAGACCTAAACAATTCATAGAACTTAATAGGAAACACCTAAGACAGATCACAGGATTGTTTACTTGAACACTGTGCACTGAGGAAGCATCTCAATAATATTGGGATTGTAAAAGACCCAACATGTAGCTCCTGTGAAGAGGAGGATGAAACTTCCCTTCATATTTCATGCTACTGTGAGGACTTCAAGGATCTCAGAGCGTGGTATCTGGTAGGGGAATATATCTCTCCGGGTGAAATAAAAAGTACTCCCCTGAACAATATCCTGGACTTTATTAAAAGAACGGGACTACTGGGGGAAGACAGCTAACCCAAATCTGGCGTACTGACGAGCGCACAAAAGGCCTTGAAGGCCGAGGTACAGTGGGGCACGAACCACCGTTCGGATGGGAAGATATGGAAAAGATTTCTCACGAAGCGAATAATAATAATAACAGACTCGTTCCGTACCAGGGTGCAGCGGGTACAGTGCACCCGGGGCGGCACAAGCACAATGACTTTTTCCAATAAATAATTTAAATCTACAGATACTCAAAAAAATAAAAAGTCAACAGGTGCTTCAATACCTAATTTTGCTGATGTCAATTGATTATTTTATTTTCTTATCGGTATTATGTATGTGTTGCTGTTATGAATGATTTTGTTCTTCAACTATGATCAGGGTCGTCGCTAGCGCTCAGGCAACTCAAACACTGTCTGAGGGCGGCACTTTAAGGGGACGGTAAAATTACGACTCAGTGACATTTAATAAGTACACAAAAAGTATGATTAAGTTGTAAAAGCGACATATTAGAAGTTTTTAATCTATTGTGCTAAATTATTGACTTACTCCAAATTTTAAAAAAATAATTGTTAGAAAGCCACGTCCTTTGCCGAATTTTTGCAATGAATTGTTAAAAAATATCCATTTGGATACTTTTAATTGATTTTTGAGTTGGACTACTGACTTTAAATTAAGATTTTTCGACATTTTCCTCCTAAATTATAATTTTTATCAAATTTAAAAGTAAAAGATTTAGTTAGGTTTGGTAGATTTTTAAATTGAACTCTTCAGTTTTAATTAAATTTTGTTCTTAAGCCTAAAAAGGCAAAATTTTGACACTTTCGGGCCACTTTTGCACTAAAATCACAAAATTTCAGCCAATTTTGCTGTTGAATTATAAAAAACTAGTTACTTTAACAATTAATCAAATTTTCCAGCTAAATTCTAGTTTTCTAATCTAGATTTCAAAACATTTTTATTTAAATCATCTCTTTTCAGTGAACCTGGTGAGAAAAAAATGTTATAAAATTTTTGGGCGATTCTTGAGCTGCATTCTCAACTTTGGTTTTAGATTTTAAAACATTTTAATTGTTAACCAACAGTTTTTCGATAAATTTTTCTATAGAACCGTTTAAAAAAAGATTCTGGCACATTTAAGTATAAGGTTTTAGAACTGAATTCTCAAGATTTTAGGACGCTGTGGTCCTGTAACATCAATTTTTGATCAATAAAAAATAATTCAATAAAAGTAAACCAAAGTTTTTCTAAGTACCTACTCGTATTTTTGAGAAAAGGCTCCTCTACTTTACTGTGCATAGGACTCTGCAATAAATACCGCCGGCCCTGGATAATTAACATTTATATTATTGATTCCTAAATATCGATGAAGACTTACCATCATGCTAGTTAAAGAGGGACCAATACAATTAAAAGGTCTCTTATTACATGCAAGAACATAAAAAAAAAAACGAAAAGTTGAAAAAACATCGTGGTTGACCTATTCAACTAAAAATGATCGTATGCATTGTTTTTATTGTCTCATTTTTGATAAAATCACAAGTGACACAGGATTTTGGTAGCCACTCAAGACAGAGAAAGACGGCATAAGAATGTTTGCCTGAGGGCGGCACATATTCTCATGACGCCACTGACTATGATAACTTATCATTAACGAAAGGGCGGCAAAATAGTCTTGCACCCGGGCGACACAAGCCCACGAAACGGGCCTGTAAGCGGGCACTTGGGGACGATGATGGCCCGTCAACCTTCAAATGAAATACTTTTTTTCAAAATTTCGTTTAGGAATCACACTGAACCGCTTGGGGCCAGACCTTCAAATACCTGCCCCAAGCGACTCACTGCGCAGACTCGTGCTATCAATTCAAGCCTGCCGGAATCGCCAACTTGATGCCCTTGTATCAAAAATAACTACAGTCTTGGCCAAAAGTATTAGGCACCCTTACACATTTAAGTTATCTTAGAAAGTATTTCTTAGAAATGTTTCTAATCTCTAGTATAATGTTGTCGGCATCTGCATACCAAAATTAAAGCAATAGAACCCTTTTCAAAGAGCAATAAGGCGTCTCATCTACAAAACGGTAAACTGTGGATTTTTGAGAGAAGGGTCAATTTGTAATCACCCTTCGTAATGCAAACAAGCATTCAAGTGTTACATTTATTTGAGAAAAACTTAAATTGTCAGCTATTCTTCTACTGAAAATGTCTAAAAGACGGGAAGTGAGCGATCATGAACGCATGAAAATTCAGTTTTTGCATGAACAAGGTATGTTCCAAATCAAAATCGCGAAAAGTGTGAAATGTTCACGATTTGCTGTTCAAAGTGTGATTAAACGTTTCGTGGACACTCGGTCTCACGTAAATAAAAAGAGATCTGGCAGAAAAAGAACGACGTCCAAGCGTGAGGACCGCCTGTTAGTTCGAGAGTCGCTTCAAAACCGAAAAAAGACATCTTTTGAACTCGCTGCTGTCCTCTCTGAACAAATGTGGCAACCGATCAGCGCTAGGACAACTAGACGAAGGCTCAGAGAAGTAGGACTGAGAGGTTGCAAGGCTAGAAAAAAGCCATGGCTTCCAGAGAAGAATAAAAAAGCTCCTACGGTGGGCTTTAAAACATAGACATTGGACGAAGGATGATTGGGGAAGTGTCTTATGGTCTAACAAATCTAACTTTGAGGTAAGTTCTATTTTGGCCTCTTTTAATTGTTCGTCATGTGTAAGTCGTAGCCAGTGCGTTTGATACATAATGTCATAGATATTCAAAAGATTGTGTAACTTTGTAATTTTTTAAGTGTCACTTACGTGAAGCGAAGAGTGGGTAAAGATTACCTTCCTGAGTGCATGGTGCCGATGGTGAAACATGAAGGAGGCAGTGTGATGATTTGGGGCTGCATGGCGGTATAGGCAAAATGTTTATATGTGAAGGTCGGATGAACAATGAAAAGTAGATTTCCGTTCTTGAGGACGTTCTACATCTCTCCTATACTAAAATTTTCAGCAACACGAATACAGAAAATATCAAATTCCAGCAAGATAATGCGCCATGTCACACAACGTAGAGTTGTTAGATTATCCAGCGCAGTTTCCAGACCTCAATCCAATTGAGCATTTATGGGCTCTATTGAAACGCAATGTACAAAAATACATGATAAATTCCAAAGAGAGCCTTAAAAAATATCTGGAGCCAGAATGGAAACGTACTTCCACCGAAGAGTGCCAGAAACTAGTCAGCAGTATGCCAAAAAGAAAAGCCGCAGTTATTATTAAAGATGGGCCAATCAAATATTGAATTTTTATGATAAAGTAAAGTAGTTTAAAAATTGTAATGCTTTGATTTTGTTCTAAACCCTCTAACAAATTGTATAGTTTAATTTTTATGGGGTGCTTAATACTTTTGGCCAACACTGTATAACAAATGTCAAATTTAGTAAAGTATGAACAAAGCTACGACTTGATATAACAAAGTCACAGCTTACTGCGAGGCAAATTACCGTGGTAAACCCGATATATTAAATGACATTGAGTTGTAATTGTGGCGCCTCTGTGAAGTGACACCCTCAGACAGTTCCTGAGTTGCCTGAGAGGCTGTAACGGCCCTGCATGCAATTCGATCAAAATTGCCTTAATCGTGCCTCACATTTTTATATAAAACATTTCTTAAAAATTGATGATTTAAGATGAAAATTCCAAAGTTGTGATTCCAGTGATTACATACTCTACACTGGTATGGTGGCATAGAGCTACCACCAGTGTGAACATGCAAAAGCTGTGCAGGATACAGAGAATGGCCTGCATAAGTGTTATGGGGGCGATGTGAACTACCCCAACAGCAGCGATGGAAGTAATGCTGGGACTCAGTCCTCTACACTTAGTGGTGGAGGCAGAAGCAACGGCTGCTTAAAGATTGAAAACTGGTGGGTTAGGGAGAGAACCCGTTGTCAAAGGAACTCACACCGAGATTCATCGGAAAGGAGACAGCATTCCAGTTTTAGGACTTCAAAGTAGAAATACTGGAAGGGGGAAGAAACGAAGAACGAGACAAAAGACATAGATCGAGGAGGAATCGTTTGGCACACAGACGGCTCCAAGACGACCGTGAATACAGGAATAGGAGTAGTGGAGCCCAGACACGAGGATCCAATTTCTCTTGCGCTGGAAAACCATTGCTCCATATTCCAAGCGGTAATAATAGCAGTAATGACCTATGTCCAGGGCATGTTGTGGAGAAACTATAGAAATAGAAGCATCCACATCAAAACAGACAGTCAAGCTGTGCTTACGTCACTGAGAGCTGTAGAAATAAAATCCAGACTGGTGAAGGAATTCTTCGAAGCACTTGAGGAGCTGGCTGAACACAACAATGAAATGGGTGGCAGCTCATCAAGAGTTGAAGGAAATGAGAAGGCGGACTGCTTAGCAAAGAAGGTCGCCAAAACAGCCCTAATTAAACCTGGACCCTCATGCGGGATTGCTTATGCGAACGCTAAAAGGGCCATAAGGGAAGAATTAGAACGAAAACACCAACTCTACTGGGAGGAATCACCAGGGATGGTCCTGTCAAAGACATTCCTGGATTTTTCAAATTGTAGAAGACCTAAATAACTTCTAGAACTTAATAGGAAACAATTAAGGCAGATCATAGGACTGCTTACTGGACACTGCACTGAGGAAGCATCTCAAGAATATTGGGATTGTAAAAGACCCAACATGTGGTATCTGGCAGGGGAATATACCTCTCCGGATGAAATAAAAAGTACTCCCTGAACAGTATCCTGGATTTTACTAAAAGAACGGGATTATTGGGGGAAGACAGCTAACCCAAATCAGGCGTGTTGATGAGCGAACAAAAGACCTTAAAGGCCGAGGTACAGTGGGGCACGAACCACAGCTCGGGTGAGAGGATCTGGAAAAGACCTCTCACGAAACGAATAAGAATAAGAATAAGATGAAAACTTCGTAAAACTTGGAATTTGGAAAAATAACTCAAGATCCTTTTCAACTGTAAAATTGACCATATAAGTACTGATTTAGAACAAAAAAGTACAGGTCAAGAATTCGATTTAAAAAACTACTAAAAATGTCTAAAGACATGTGCATTTTTTTAAAATCTTAAATCGGATATGTCCTAAAATTTAGATTTCAAGTCAATGGCCCTGCTGCTTTGACGGTTCAGTATTGAAAGTTTGCTTCATGCTAAAAATATCCATCCTTTCATACAATCAACATACGTCTAAACGAGGACACAAAAAAAATCGTCATTTTAATAACTAGTTAAACTCACCAACTGTAGCCATGCATGAACAGTTAAAGTCGATTTAAATTCATTTAATTCAATATGTTTAATCGTCAAACCGAATTGTACAGTTGTTGTATTAAAATGTTGTGTTGGTCTAGCGAATTTATCATAATTCAACAATAGATCATGCCTCAATTGATCTGTATAAGTTGAATTCCATATAGGGGTTGGGCCAATTTCTACAATCCCAAAGAAAGAAAGACTAATAATACAAAACTTGAAACATACATACAGGATGAACCGAAATTCGCGAAACAGCTCAGCGATATATTGTTAAGCAATGCCCAAAACTAACAAGAAAAATGCTAAAAAAAATTCCATCTTTAGTTTTCAAAATATAAGAATTCAAAGTTTGAACTTTTTATTTCAATTATTAAAAAAAGTTTAGCTCTCCAGATCTATTGAATGACCATTCTTAACAGTTAGCTTAATGTTCATTTACTTGGCTCGAAGTGCCATTTTCAGGAAACAATTTTAGACTGATTTCACCTGAAAAAATGTGTGGCAACGTAGCAAATTATTTTTATTTTGATACAAAATATTTAGTTACAAAATAATTAGACACCTTAGCGTTATTAAGGTTAACTGAATGTTGCCAAATTTAACTTTAAATAATGTCTAATATCTACAAGATTAAAGAAGATGGATTTTTTTAACCATTTTTCTCATGTTCCTTGTTATCTGTTCAACAACGTGTCACTAAGCTGTTCCGCGAATTTTGGTTCATCATGTATAAATAATAATAATAATAATAATAATAGGATCTTACTTGTTGTAGTGAATCCACCATTGATTCGTTTCGAAAATATAATCAATAAATATGTAAAAATACAAATAATAACCGACATTTTTTTTTAAATTTTGATTGGATTTTATTGGCCAATGAAACACTCTTTAAAGAATGGTGTACAATGGTCCATTGAATACTACGACTTGGTGTTTTGCTCTTGATTCGATAAGTGTTTCCTGACAACGGATGTTTCTATCTTTTCTCGCCTACAACTGGCCAAGTGGCCAATACGTGTTATAGTTATTGTGTTGAGGTTTTTTATTATTATTCTATTTTGCATCTACTGTATCCAGTGGCGGACAGGGTCGTCGGGCGAGAGGACACATGCCCGACAATCTAATAAAATGCCTTTTTGGCTACTTTATTTTATTGTTTTATGTTTTTGATAAGCAACTTATTTATTATTAAGCTTTGAGTGAAACAACTTAAAACTTTTATTCTATAAGGAACTAAATTATCGAGTTTTAATTTGAGTTTTAAGAAGTAATTGTTGTTAGGCACTGATTTTTTGCGAGTTGTAAAAAAATCTATTTGGATACACAATATGTGATTCTATGAAACCCCTTTTCATTGATGAGCTATTCGAAAAATATTTTAAGGATTTATAGGTTAGTCCCTAGGGACCACTTTAGCAAAATTTTAATCTCGTAGTTCACTTAGAAGTTGGTAAACCCTTTGAACAGTGATTTTTTTCGTTTTCTTCCATTGCATTATACAAAAATGCGAAATCTTCCCATCTGTTCCAGAATAAAGTGGAGAAAAGGGGAAAAAATCAATGTAGGGAAGATCCTTGAGTCATTTTTAGTCGTTTTGCGTGTTTAATTCTCTTTTGAAAATCGCTACATCGTCAGAAGCGATCGTTTTTTGACCAACTTCTAAATGAGCAAAGAAGTTTCTAATTTTGCTAGAAATCCTCCAATAAATCCTTGAAATATTTCTCGATCCACTCGCCAAATAATGGGAGTTGTCATAAGAACTTTTCGTTTTAGATGACTCACCCGGTATAATAGATTTTTATTATAATTTTTAACAAATTTTGTTATCGAATTGTCAAAAGTAAGAGATTTTTTAACGGAACCCTTCAGTTTTAATTAAATTTTATTCTTGACTTTAAAAATGCAAAATTATGACAATTTTGATATGTTTAAGTTTTCCATTTTTAGTGACCTCCAGTTTTAAATCATGGTTAAAATTTAGAAAATGTTTGGTCGGTTTTTGAGCCAAATTCTCATCTTTGGCTAAAGACTTTCAGACATTTTGATCATCAACCACCAGTTTTTCAACGAATTTTTCTATAGAATCGTTTAGGAAAGTAGATTGATGCACCTTCATAAAGCAAATTAAAATTTTCCCAAGTACCTTTCATGTGAGAGAGGAGGTCCCTCTACGTTACTATGGACAGGGCTCCACAAGATATAGTGCCGGCCCTGGATATAAGAGATCGGTATTATTAATATTTAATGAAAGATAAAATGTTTGCCTCCATAATAATTAAAAAGGGACTAATACTAAAAATGATTATTACTGTTTTACCGAGGGCTCATTTTTATAGCAATTGCCCGGGCCGAAAAAGTTTGCCAGTTCGCCACTGACTGTATCTCTCAATTGGATAAATTTTTATTTTAGACGCACACACACACACACACACACACACACACACACACACACACACAAAATGTTTATTATCATATTAAAACGGCTCTTTCAAGTCTACTGATTGAAACACGGTGATGATAAAATAGGATCCCAAAGGGGAAAAATCAAAGGAAATTTAAAATTAGGAAAAAAAGACGCTAAATAGTTTAAAGCAACTTTTTACTAACAACTAACAACTGAATGTTGTTCTTTTCCTTTTTATCATCGTCAATTACATTCAAATTGAACAATTCAACTATAATTTGTTAATAACTAAATAAAATTTCAAAAAAGAATCTTTTAATTTAAAATGTACGCATACCGTCTATTGTGATTTAATCTACATGACTTTAACGGGAATAAACTTGTTATTCTAAAGTCAAGTCGATTAGAATCGTGTAGTTAAAGTATACTCGACGTGAAACGCAAATATAACTTGGCTTTTGGTCGTTGAGCGAATAATAACATAGAGATTTGAGGCCCATGCTTTTTTGTGTAATCGAAAAAAGTATTCCTGATACCACGTAGCGCAACTGTCGAAGTACTTTCAGCGTTGTGACTTTTCCGATCACCAGAGAAAGACACCATCGAAGTATTCCCGGCGATGGGAATGCAATTTCATTTTTATTTTATTTTAGAAAACCAAAAATTCATACTCAAATATGGCATGATGAATTAAAATTAATGATTAAAATTGTCAGTCTTTCCCATAAAATTTTAATTTTAATTTTAATTTAATTTCAAATTTTATTCTTAAAAAATTGATTTTTAATTTCATTTTTAAAATACATACTCTGATTATACATAAGTATATCTTATTTATATTTATTTTATTTTGTTACTTATTTAATAACCGATTTTTTCAATATTTGATCTGAAGATGGGATTAAAAGTCCCGAAACATATGTAATCGGCATTTTGTGTTTTTTGTGTGTTTTTTTTAAAGTGGTCAATTCTCATCAAAATCCTATCAGTTAGCGAGCGATTTGTAAAATATTTCAACGATTCATAGGAGAGTGCCTAGAGAACATTTTAGCAAAATTAGAACCTCGTAGCTCATTTGAAGGTTGGTCAAAAACTCTCGTTTCTGACAATGTCACAATTTACAAAAACGAACAAAGCACATAAAACGATTAAGAATGACTCGTAGACACTCTCAAGAGTGATTTTCTTCGTTTTTCTTCATTTTATTCTGCAACAGGTGGAAATCTTCGCATTTTGTCTGGGACGAAATGGACAAAAACGAAAAAAAATCACTGTTCGAAGGATCTACGAATCATTCTTAGTCATCTTGCGTGCTTTGCCAGTTTTTGAAAATTGCGACAAAACGATTGTTTTTAGAGCAACTTCTAAATAAGCTACGAGGCTACGCTAAAATGGTATCCAAATCTTTGAAATATTTTTTGAATTGCACGCCGGCTAGTAGGAGCTTTATAAGAATCGACCACGTTTAGAAAAAAAACACCCTGTATATTTTATGGGAAAGACTTTGAGAATTTTAATACAATTTCAGACAAAAACTATCATAAAGTACATCTGTAGCCCAAGAGAGGGCAATAATTTCTCTCTCTCAAAAAAAAAACACAAATCTTAAGCGTTAATTCATCATATTACAGTCCAATAAGTATATCGAAGAAAATCTACAGAGAAAATAGTACAATTTATAGGCCACTATACCAAAACATGATAGTCGAGAGTAAAACCATTAGTCTAAAATAGAAAAAGAATTCGTTTTTGCTTAAAAAACACAGAGTTAGAATTATGACTGTTGCCAAATAGATGGCAGCATTTTCCAATCAATTTTTTCGATTATAAATCTCCCTCCCATAAGGCTGAAATCTCTATATTACTATTTATTTAACGCTTTGGTTAAAATTAAGTCATAATACAGGATGTCTCATATATCATGCACATCCTTTTAGGGACAGATAGGGAAGAGACGCAAAAAGTCCTATACCATTTGATTGGGTACGTTTAAATAATAACTAATTATAGTGACACAAATTTTCTAAGAGAATGACTAATGCCTGTATTTATAAACTGAACTTGAGACGGACTCGAGGCTTGAGTCTGAGTTCGCGCCCTGTTTGTGTAACCAAACCAAACTCAACCAAACTTGAGCTCAAGCTTGTGTTGTAGCTGCCTTGAGTCGTACTCGCATTTTACAGAATGTGCGCATGCGCGCCAAAAGAAAAACGTTGGCCTGACAAAAGTAACCAGAATTCGCCCAGTTCTCAACCCCCCATATGCTCAATCCCGACTTGCGTCGAGAATTCTCGAAGTAAAACCTACAAACCAGAACTCTTGCTTGAGATTCAGACTTGAGACCGAGTTTGAAGTTGTTTTATAAATAAGGGTATAAAGTAATAGAATAAAGTCAAGAATATTTAACGATGAATCTTCAATTGAAAGTAGCACTCCATAAAATAATAAATCAGAAACAAGGTTGAACCCTACTGGATGAAAAAGAAACTATAGGTTCAAAAATTTTCAGAAAATTACTATAGCTTAATATTTGACTAACCTTCACTTATACCATGTTTAAACAAAATCTGGTATGTAGTTTTTGAAAAAAACGTTAAAAAACATGATTTTTATGTTTTATCTCGGAAATCTTATACCAGATTTTGTTTAAACTTTTTCATCACATCTAATGAAGTTTTATTTAGCTTCTTTACTTTCTTGGTTGACTTTGAACCTATTGTTTTCACAAAAAAAAAATACCGGGTCAGTCCCAATATTTGGCGAGTGATTTGAAAAATATTTCAAGGATTTGTAGGATGGTAACTGGAAACCACTTTATCAAAATTAGAATCTCGTAGGTTATTTGGAAGTTAGTCGAAGAAACATTCGTTTCTGATGATGCCGTGGTTTTTAAAAATGAACTAAACACACAAAAAGACTAAAAACGACTCGTAGACCCTCTGAACAGTGATTTTTCTCGTTTTTCTCCATTGTATTCTAGAAAAAATGTAAAAAATTCCTACATGTTCCACAATAAAGTGAAGAAAAAGAAAAAATCAATGTAGGGAGGATTGTAGAGTCGTTTTTGTGTTTAAATGAGTTCTAACTTTGTTAAAATGTTTTCTAGAGATCCTCCTATAAATCCTTGAAGGGAGTTGCCATAAGAACTTTTCGTTTTAGGTGAATCACCCTGTAGAAAAGACGAAACAACGAAATATAGTTTGCCCAGCGGGAGATTGCACTTTTTGACAGCAAAATCCCACTAGATTCCGTAAGCCTAAGCAGCGAAAAATAGATTTGACCGCCAAATTTAAATACATTTTAACCAGGGAGTTGATTGTGTAGCAAAACAATCACGTGGCGAGTTTCATGGTTGCCAACTCCAAGTTTAAATTATGTCGCCGGAATTTGGACTAAATTTAGTAATTTTTGTTTCACCAAGTTGGCAGCTAGCTGTCAAAAAGGTGCAATCTTTCGCTGGACAAACTACATATGTATTTAATGTTAATATACGGTAGAAACCAAGTGTACGATATAGAATCAGAGATGGAAAGTGATATGCAGGAAATTATTTGGCATCAACTTCATTTTTTCCACTAATTGACATGCTCCCTAAGCAAATAAATATGGAGCAAGCGCCATCCAACGTTTGAGAAACGTATGAACCGCAGATGAAGACCCGAAAAATATGTAAGGCAGATCGACTATCAAGTCCTGATCAGGATTACATTATCAAGTCTTGTTCCAAATTAGAATCCACATAAGAATATATTGACCAAGTCCTTGATAAAGAAAATTGATAACCGGATAAAAATTAATTGTAATCTCTTTGATTAATGGTAAAATTACAGGCTTAATTTATTTAATTTGACTAACACTAAACAATGATGGCAATCAAAAAAAAATGATAACAAATTAACACTGAGGGTGAGGGACGAAATCTACTCTTGTAGATAAGAAACTCCCCAAGGAGAAGCAATCTTAGAGGAATACAATCACGTATTATAACAGCGAGAAGAAGGTATTACAGCTGTGCAATAACAAGTGATGCCCTCTAGTTGAAGAGATAGTAACTGGTAGGATCAGGGAATGACATATAGTTGGAATGAGGCGCTAGCTACATACTTGATTAATGCATGAGGCTATCTTGAGAAGCACCTCATTCTAACCTTATCAGGATGGCCTCATTAGAAGCAACTTTTCATTGCATAAAGTTATCCTGAGAGTAATCTCAGGTTGACCTGATCAATAGAATTAGCTATTTCATAAGGTTATCCTCTGTTAGTCCTGATCTGAATAGGTATTACTTTTTATTAAATAAGGTTATCCTGATTCTATCCAGCTATGAAAGTCATCAGGTTACTCTTATTAAGGTAAACCTTATTTTAACCTTATAAGGTCCTTATGGTATTGTGGGTAAATCAAAAATGATTTCTAGTCGAGTACCTGCTTTGTCGAAAACCTACCCAGATAGTCGGATTGTCGATCCTTTTTTTTGATTTATCATTTAAAGAGGTGCTACTTGACTTTGGTTTATTACTTTAGTCATTCCCTTAGAAAAGTTGTGGCACTATACCTATTGTGTCAAGTGAATATTTTTTTATCCTATATCTTCCTCTAGATGGATGTGCGTGACTTATGGGACATTCGGTATAGAGGAACATGTAGATTACTGTAATTTCGACACGTTTTCTTGAAATGTCCCTAAAAATCAATAGGAAAAATCCGAATGAAACGCGTATTTTAACAATTTTATACTAACAAGAATCAAAACATGCACCATCCTGTTGCTTGCATTTTTTGCTTTTATCAGTTCTGATAAAATCAGAAAACGGAATGATTTCTCAAAAAAAAATCGGAATGTTCTTCCATTAGTACTTTTCTAACATCTCTCATATTTTAATTAAATGGTGGCCCTCGGGGATCAAAACTGCTTGGTGAATAAGGCCAATATGATGGTGGTGGAAATAGGCCAGGTTGTGCATGATGTTGTGTTGTTGCAGCAGCAGCAGCTGTTGTTGCTACTGCTGCTGCTGCGGCTGCTGCTGTCGCCGGTAAAATACTGGTGATTTTCGATGGTGTTGTATGATGATGATGATGATGACCTGCTGTTGGATAAAGGGCAGCACCTAAATCACTTTGATGTGGTTGGTATTTATGATAAGTTGTTGTAACATCGGTTTGTCCTTGGGCTTGAGCCTGACAAGCGGCCATCAGTCCGTGAAAATCGAATTTGTAAGCGTAACGTTTTCCATGCACTTTTGACATTATGTTCTTATCGTAATAGTATCTGGAAAAAAAAATAAATTGAAAGTATTGATAACGGTATGCAACCAACAATAAATTTATCAATTTTGGTAGTTTTAGATATAACGGCGAATTGGACAGGATGGTCAGGGCCGGGCCCGAACAAAAGGGGGGCCAGTTGTAAGGTTGACTTGTGGGGGCTTTTAACAACAGGAAAACATTTGTTTTCCATTGAGAATTCTTGAGTAATTGTAATTTTATAACGTTTTTAAAGTAATTGTACCAATGATTGCCAATCACTGATTAAACTGGCTTAAATATGAAAACCCCACTATCTTTAATAGAATACAATAAAGATATTTTTAAGGACCAAAAAGGAAATCAAAATTTTGACTAAAACTGGCCAAAATGGGAATCATTGTTTGATGGTCGCTGGATAAGTATCTACCTCCAAACTATTATAATGTTATTGTCGAGAGTTAATAAGTAACACATCTCGGATTTACATGACATTAAGCTACTCAAGTCTTACTAACCCATATATGAAAACAACAGCACAAACCCCCGCATTATATTATTCAAACCGACTCAGTTTTTCGGGCCTCATAAGCGCTCTGCAGGCTTAAAGGCAATTCATTTGCACACTGTATTGTGATCTTAGAAGCAAAGTTTTTGCAAAATCAGTCAGCTGATAGTCACGGACAACAATGCCTTAAAATCTAGACTTCAAATAGAAAACTCTACTCAAAATAATAAAGAATGGTGATTTAGGTTAAAAAAAGAATTAAAGTCTTAACTATTGTAAGGGAAAAAGATTCTGCTTTGAAATTAAGTAAAATTACAAGTAGACATCTTAATTTAGTACAAACAAATGGCCCAAGCCCTGGCAACAGTAATTTTCACACAGAAATAGATAGATGACAGTCACTGTTGAAACCAAGTTCCGTCCTCCTAAATTAGAGGGGAGCTCCGGAGCTCCTTTGGTCACGTGATATTTATCTTCATATACATCTACAATCACTAAAAACATACAGTACCGTAACCCTATGGGCCAATGTGTTAGAGAGAGAAAAAAAAAGCAAATTTTAGAACCAACATGGCGGCATTTGTGCGTATATATACGTGGAAAAAGTTTGTTATTGTAGGGTGCCTTGTATCGTACTATAGCAACAAAATTTCAAATTCAAGTATAAATTAGAACTAAATGTGAAATAATAGTTTATATTGATGGCTAAAGATGTCTCTAAGTAAAATTTAAAAATCAGTTTAGGTACCATTGGGGCGGTGTCGGCAACTTAGGAGCTTTCCCCTAACATAAAAACATAAAAAAGTAACCTTTTAGTACAGTATAATTTCAGAATCTTAATATTAGAGAGAGGGAAAACTACATTTTGACATACATACTCATCTTTTACAAAATGTTATTTTAGGGGGCTGTAGTGAAAATTCAGAGATTTTTGAGATCGCGCTTAGGGGTAAAAATTCAAATGTTGGCGACACTGTATAAGAAGAAATTTAGTCATGGAGACTTGCTTCACAAAGTCTATAGTTGAAGCACTCGAATTCATTGTTAAGTAAGTAAGAGTAGATTAATATAAAACTCCACTTATATTTTGAGGTTTAAGTTATATCTAACACTAATAATTGGCTATTGTAATAGTAAGCTAGGTATCTATTTGTAGCTTATAAGGGGGAGATTAGAGAGATTGTATTCTGTGAAAGTTAATACTATAAAAGACCTTAAGTTAGGACAGATTATAGACATTTTAACCCAAAATTATAACATAACTGGAGGTTAGAATGTCTATAATATAGACAAGCAAATGTTGGTTATATCTTAAGAAATACTCGCATGATGAACAAGATATTTATTAAATATTTATTAGGTACTTCCTCACTAATTTTCGACAAATTCAATTAGAGCGATATAAGTATATTTTCTATACAAGAGCCTCCTATAATGCTCCATATGTATGTAATTATAGGTTCCACATACCTAATTAACGTAATTATTATGATGATAGGTTAAAAACTATACGAAAATTATGGCTGTTTTATAAATGATGCCTCTTATTAGCAAGCTAATTAGGTATTTAATGAATGACATTCACTAACTTTTTGCAAACTGGTTAGTGTACCTACCTAACTGAAATAATAACAGAATCACTTTGTATAGAGCTATCTATCCCACTTTCTACAATTTTATTATATCTAATAATTAAAAAGAGACAGGTATAAGACAAGTATCGCGCAAGGAGCTTCCAAACCAGCCCGGTTTTTTAATCTTTGCCGAAGATTGGTTCAGTACTGACAATGAGTAGCCTAGCCTCGGCTTTTCAATGCTTACCCAAGATTATTTCAGTACTGGGCAGCACAGCCTCGGTTTTTCAATATTTCCCCAAGGTTGGTTCAGTAATAGGCAGCCCAGTCTGGGATTTTCAATGTTTTCCCAAGCTTGGCTTAGTACCTATTGGGTACCTCAGTTTCGGCTTTTCAATATTTGCTAAAGATTGGTTCAGTACTAGGCAACCCTCGAGGTATACCTCGTAACTATTTTATTCATTTCCAGTGGTTGGTTCAGTAATGGGCAACCTAGCCTCGGATTTTCAATATTTTCCTAAGCTTGGCTTAGTACCTATTGGGAACCTCAGTTTCGGCTTTTTAATGTTTGCCAAAGATTGGTTCAGTACTGGGCAGCCCCTCAGGTATACCTCGCAACTATCCTATTTTACTCATTTCCAGTGATGTGTACCGTAGGCAAATTAGGCAATTGCCTAGGACCTCGACCTGATGAAAACTCTGTGCCTGTGTCTCCATATATACCTCTGCTCTTAGCCTAAATTGTCGTATTGTTGTTTGCCCAAAAATCTATTTTGCCCAAATCTCCCAAAGCGTTGCCACTGCTCATTTTAAAGATAACATTATGTCTTCATTTTTACAACTTTTTGTCATAGTATCTCTTCTACATAACAAAACATATGGAATATGCGACTGATAATGTAACACTAGGTAGGTTATCTCCCTGCAAATAGAGACTAGTCTCTAAACATTTAGTGAATATCTCCCTAATTCTGTTTTTTTTTTTGCTAGTCTGTGAATATAAATTTCATCGCCTTTGTTGTTTAGTCTTATTTAATTTAATTTAAACGGTTATCATTCAATTTATAATCCTGTTCCTTTAATCTACAACAAAGATTCGAATTTCAAGCAAGTACTCTTTAGCGAGCCAAAAAAACTACCTACTCTTGATTAATTTACAAACTTCTTCATTATTGTAACGAAAAACATTAAGCATCTTAAAAAATGACTTTTTTAATGGTGCTCACTTTTGATTTAATATAATGTCATGTTGTTTTGCATTATGTTAATAGTGACATTTCTGTATTA
>JAZBGW010000948.1:0-19024 GCA_037464815.1 Mylabris variabilis
ATTAATGTAAAAGTACCATTTGCTGAACTTGCCCCCCATGCCGAACTTACCCCGCTCTTCCCTAAAATTATAGTAAAATCTGTATTAAATTGAAATGTAGTTAAACAAAATACCTAAATCGTAATTATCAATGCTCTCGTATGGCCGCTAAACGAATTATAAAAGCGGAAAATCTTTATTGATTTCGCTCGTTTTTTTTCATCACTGCACCGATGTATTTTTTATAATATATCAACAAAAAAAGGCTGTATAGTGGTGGTAGTAGTAGTAGTAGTATATAACATCTAAGTTGCCACCTCATCATCCGGGTACGCTTTTGCGGTGAACAAGCTGTAAAATGCACTTGATTAATGTGCGGTTGTTTGTATACAGGACATGAAAGGTGGGTGGGCAGCTTCGCCAAGTAGCACAGCGTCCGTGAATCCACCAACCTTGCTTACCCTTCAACCTTTACTAACGCAAACCAATACAACACTGCAGACTGTACAACAACAAACGCAGCAGCCGCAACAGCAGCAACAACAACAACAGAAACAGCAGCAACAGCAACAACAGCGACAATCGCAGCAGCCACAACAACAGCAACAACAACAGTCACCACAGCAAATAAGTACGAATCAGGCTAAGCAGGATACTTCTAGTAAGTATTACTCTATTGATGTAAATGAATATTATAATCAAAAATAAAAAAAAACTGTCTTAAATTATTATAACGGCATTAATCCTATTTTGCATTGCATTATAGATGCGTAAAATATCATTTGATTACGTATCCTGAAAATAATTATTTCTTTAAGGGGATGCTGGAGTCCGGCATCTATTCAGTGTCCGAAAAAGTGACAATTTGTCATTTTTCTTTAATCATCGATTTCTCGCTTGTTTTCTGAGGTATTCAAATGCTGTAATCAGCGTATAATTTTGCGTTTTATGGTGCATCCGAAGAAGGTTTCCATTTTGGAAAATTTTCACTAAATTCCAAAGTGCAGAGAAAAATATGTCACAACATTTTAAATCACGTAGTTTCTACAATCTTAAAGATAAAAAATCGTACAGTAGCTTGTTTGAAAGCTTATTTAAGGGCGGAGGGCAGATGGTTCCCGAAAAATCCAATTTCGCAAAATCAAAAAGTTATTGAAAAAAAATTAAGAAACTCTTCTAACTTTTTCGATTTTCCAAAATTGGATTTTTTGGAGTCCAGCTACTCTATGTCCATGAATAAGCTTTCAAATAATTTTTTATCTTTAGAATTGTAAAATCTGCGTGATTTAATAAATTTCAACATGCTCCGACATTTTCTTCTGCACTTTAGAATTTAGTGAAAATTTTCTAAAATGGAAAACTCCTCCGGATGCACCGTGTAACGCCCAATTGAATATCTCAAAAAACAAGCTAGAAATCGATGATTAAAAATTGGCACTTTTTCGGTAATCAAATAGAGGCCGGACTCCGGGGTGTCTAAAATCTAAATTTGTTTTATTGCTTGAAATTCAATATTTCCATCTGGAATTTAAACTAATATATTTAGGTAGAAATATTTGATTCTATAGTGCATGTAATTTAAATTTATGTATTAGTGACCGATTCGGTAATGGCAAGACCATCCCTACATATAGCTAACGGGTAGGTCAAGACCGCAACCTAGTCCTCTATAAATAAGAAAGGATACATATCAGAAGAAGATTAGTGGTTTAGGTATTCCATTAATGATGACCAGCGGCATGATATCCGATTCTATTTTAACTATATCCGGATAATGTTCCAGTACTTACAATTTCATTCTAATATTAACAAGGAAAATAGTTACGTATAGTTTAGGATATGCCAACCATTCATTTCCGCGCCGTTGGGGTTCTCCAATTTTAGGCGGCAGTTAGTCTGTCGCTTCGTTCATCCCTTGTTGGTGGGCAATCGAACACACAATTGGCCCCGTATGTCACTTCATCGCACAGAATACAAAGCAGGCATCGACCGAACAAATCACTGATGTTCTTTGTTTCAAAGTGTTTTGTTAAAAGTATTTTTACCTTGTTTATTTTCTACTGTTGACCCTCTATATTGACACCTTTACTTCATCAAACAATCTTCTCCCACATTCCAGCAACACGTGTAAGTAAGCTTCTTTTTTTTCATTGAACAAAAATTTCAATAGCTAATCAAATGTTGAAATCTATTATTGAATAATATTGCTTCTAAATTACAATTTTTTTCGATTTTGATTGAGAATTTCATCATGCATTTAAACGACAATACTGTTTGTAAATACCACAACCAACTTCCGCTATTGGTTTATACAATTTCGCATTTCCCATGTGTTTTAAATATGTACAATTCAAACGAGTTTGGGGCGCATTTTCATTTTAGATCTGCACTATTACGGCTACCGCAAAATTCCTCTCCAGTCTGGTTAAAACAGTTCTGTTAATTATTATCGGTCAGATCACCCATTGAGCCTCTACATACATACATAAATACTACGTACATATATAGCTACTACAGTCGAATGTATATTATGTACACCTTCATGTTGAAATTTTTGGTTCAATCAACAAAAATCAAACAACCACACCCTCGACCAATTCACCAAGCCATGAATTTTACTAAATAACAACACTGTTAAATAATAAATGTATCGGTTATTATATTTGAATTTTATATCGTTTATTTTTTGTGTGTTGAATTTCCAATATAACTGTTCGATGAATGTTATTAGTTGTATCTAAATGAGATAAATCCCCAACGGTTATTCTGAGGATTTTCGTTTGACTGTATTTTAATTCCTCGAATCTGCGTATTTCTGTTTTCCCCCTTCAATCTATACGAAATGGTTGAATGTGCATTTAAAGTGCCACATTACAACATAGTTTTTAATAGGAAATCAATAATTTATTTGAATATATAACAACGATTTCAAATAACAAATGCGCCAGAAAAATAAAACAATAATTCGTTTAAATTTAATTAGTACGTTAGTACGTAATAATATAGATTTAATTAATCACGAATGTTTATCAAAATAAGTCATTCTACAAGCTTAATATCTACTAAAGCATTGTTGCTGTTAGAGAAACAGCCTTCTATTGCTGTTAAATTCTGATCTTACTGACAAGGTACAGAAGTTTAGGATAAAGTTAGGTCTATGGTTCACTTTCTCGTCCTGTTCTTCAACAATACAAAACAAACTAACTGTATACGGAGTGAGTTAGAGTTGTTTTCAAAATTATAGCACTATATTATGCTATACTTGTAACGTTTTTGCGTGTTTATGTGCTTTCAAAATTGTAACAAACAATGTATTATAATTATAAAATCGTATCATTAAACTTGGTATATTTAACATAAAATGTAAGAATCGTTCGTTATCACTTCAGTACCTACAAAAAACGACATTTTGTCTATGTAATTACACGATTTTTTTATATTGTATTTATGTGTATATAGTAGAAGAAAATTTGTATATGTAATTGCATGTTGCGTGGATACTGACGGTTTTTCAGTTAATTGAAATGGTTTGCTTGCATAATAAAATTAGACTAAAGTGAATATAAATGCGGGCTGCTATTAGAAATGTTAACAAACAACATATAAAATGTACAAAGTAAAATGAATTACAAAGAAAATTATGAAATGAGACACAGAAAGTCGTTGTCAAAATTAGAACGGACAGGAGGCAACAGAGCAAAGCGCACGAAGCAAAAGTAACGGGAGATTTAAGCTCGAAGATTTTAACAATTTGTAAATACTTAAGATACTGTAGTTGTATAATTAGTTGTATAAAGTTCGAATATTTAACATCTCCTCACTACAGACCGATTTACACTTAATTATCTGAAATATAAGTGGATTAAATACAAGAAAAATCAAGAATCTGAAGAAAAAAATCGACGGAAGCTCTAAATACGAATTTGATTTGTTTTTAATCTTTGATAATAGTTGTATAATTATTCCGTTATTTCACGAAATTTTCTCAAATTAGTTTTACTAACATTTGGAAATAATTAGTACACTTATTAAAATATGCGATACAAGAGGATTTATGTACTTTTATGCCAATGCATATATTAACAGTATTTAGAATTCATTTTATTCAAATAATACACTCGATTCATGTGTACAATTAATAACGCAGGATAAATACCACCTGTATAACGGCACATTTTCCCGAATAATTATTTAACGTGTGAGGGGAGTTAGAGACACGACTATAATTTTTCAGTTTCGATTCGAGAGTATAGTATAACACTATAGACGACCACCTGAGGGGATGTAAATTTAAGCCAGAGTGGTGGAGCTTTTTCTTTATACATATATAAAAAAATAAAATAAAGATTCGCCTTTCCTACTGCAGCTTTCAATAACATTATGAGTTTATTCTTACCTGTTGCTAACGCTATACACTACGCCCCCAGTGTTTCACCTAAAGCACATGCCCTAATTACGACGCTATTTAAAACATGAAACATTAAAACTAATAGACCGTTTGAAAATAGTTAAAAATCCTGATAGATTCTAATATTCTCTTTGCCTGATTACTAGTTATTTGTTTTGTAGAAATGTCTCGACAACTTTTCAATCGTTGTTAAATTTAAGAATTCCGTACGTAGTTGTACGGAAAGAAAACGTTCATTTTGTTGGTATTGTCGTTGTTTTTTTCGCCTTCTATTTTTTAGAATGCAGAGTGTGAGTTGTGACATTACTGAAAGCAACAATGTTGACATGTTAGTGACGTACACAAATCCGACTTAGTTGGCGAATGCGAAAACTTAAAATCCTACACGTTTTAACTGCCATCTAACAAACACTTAACAGAAAAATACCGCGCTACAGTCAGTCACTTTTATTAACGTCGTTTTACTTCAAATTACCACAAGTTTCCTTGTTTGTGATGCAAGATTATCTGAATACAGCAATGTAGGTTTTCCTTGTGAGTGACAGTTAAATGAGGATAATTATTAAAAATTATATGTCGTTTACTGAGATTTGCTAATAAAATTGACCAAGGGGAAAGCTGAAAGCTTTGTGATTTAGTCGTATAAAAGTCGACGATATGCTGGCCTATTTTGTTGGTGATAATTATTATGTACAAGTTCTTACACTAGAACCTTATGAATATTCTTATTTAGAAGGAAGTTAGGGCCATTCATTTGTAAAAGTGGTGCGTGTTCATTTTTTTTTTTATTGATTCGAGCAAGACTTATCGTATGAATATCAAATATAACACCGTCACATAGGGACCATCTAGTGCAAACTGATACCACTTAGATCATTTATATTAGCAAGATGATTCGGAATTGGCCCTTTGATGTAGCCTTATTCGCTCACTATCAATATTATATAAACCATATTAGTAACCGTATATAGCACTGGATTATGATGACTATGATGTGTACCTATTTAGATCAGAAGGGATGTAATTGCTTTATTCGTAAATTAATAATTCTATGCATTTATATACGGATTTTACGAAATAAACAGCAATTGGGTGTGATGCTACTAAGAAATTCTCTTTATCCTTCCTGTTTGTTTCGACATCAGCGCACCCTATTTAAATTTATTTATGTACGTTACTAAATTATAAATTATCTAGAATTTCCTTCGAGAAATTAAAGCATTATTTTGTTTAAAGTCGCAAATTGTAAGACCTCAGGACACATCATCATGATTAAATATTAAATTCATTTTTTTCCATGAAGAAGAAATTTGCATTAGACGAACGTGCCTATATATTTTGTCTGTTTTTTTTTTCACTTTCTTTATCATCTCCACTTTTTCCACAAGTCGTATAGTAGAATATGTTTTTTTTTTAGTACTATATACATATATGTATCCATATAAGTATAGAAGTAGTGCTATTTTAAAGTCCAACATAACCGAGGAATAACATTTCCAGCACATACCTGCTGTTAGTGACATGCCTAAATTGATTTATGAATGTTCACTTTACTGAATCGATTGGTTACCATAAAATAATAACAAGATTTTAGAATTTTCGCAATATTCGCCCTTTTTCCCCACGTTCTTTAATTTTTACTACATCGAACTCGATAAATGTCGAGAAAAGAAGAACAAAAACCGAAAATAAACGTTGTTTTAATTAATGAAATAATTAATAAATAATGTATACTGTTTAAACAATTAATTATAATAGATAAACGATGGACAGTTTATTAAATATAAATCATAAGAAAACAATGGAGAAAAATACCGGATTTACTCAATTGGAAAATTTCAAATACTTACCCACTATAAATGGATGAATATTTATCGTTTCACTTCAAATAACAATGTAAATATAAATATTATTTTTATTGATAAATAAACAAAAATAAAATCATAATTGGATACATCAAAAAATTACATGCATATATTTCGTTATACAAGTGGCTTAATCCATTATTTAAATAAATTGTGATTTATAATTCGTTGTAACTTATTTTTTGTATATTTTCCTGGAGTTTTAATAGCCGCAAGACGCAGGGAAATACAACACTCTAAGCCCGAAAATCTTGGATATTTTTTTGGCAAAACCAATAGTGTAATTAACAATTCTGAACCTGTATATAAAGTAAATACTATAGTCTCTTGTGAATTACCTAAAATAAACCCCCTATAAAAGTCAGTTTTTTTCCTAATACTGTACCGTTACGGATACTTTATATTCTAATAAAGCTTTTTAAAACCGTACGACCGTACTCATAAATAATTAAAGTTTCCTGTTTTAGATGAATTAACCTGTCTATACAATATAGTTGATACGGAACAGCCATTTAAAAGGGAAAAAAGTCTCAGGAAGAAGCTATTCTCGTTTTTTCTGTTACAGTTCAATTCAAAAAAATTATCAGTTCGGTTCCGGTTTTCATTCCTGCAACAATAGCGTTTTTTTCGGTTTTCCGTTTTCAGTTTAATTCCAAATAATTAGTCTGCAAATTTCCAAATTTTACCCTTAAGAGCTATTTACAGGGTAACTATTTTAAATACAGAAAAACCTTCAAGCAGGTGACTTTTATTTTGTAATTTTCTATTAGCAGAGGAATTTTCATGATGTATTTTACCATCGCAGGAAATCGCAAAGAAAACAAAAATGGCATTTAATCATCTTTAATTTCAAACCCCAATAAGGGTTTTATGAACTACCTATACCTAGATCAAAACGCATTGAGGAGTTTTGATCTCAAGTGGTTTCCTTTTAAGGTCGTCTTAAGGGCCCTGAACTATTACTGACTCAGTTCCTTGACAGGAAGGAAAGGCGATGAAAAGAAAAAAAAAAGAAAAAGATCGTGTTAAGTGGTATGCTTGAACCGAAAAAAAAACAGTTCAGCTTCAAATTTCGCTCCACCCAAAATTTCGGCTAATTCCGGTTTTCGGGTCAGTTCCGGTCCGACGCCCTGGCTGACATAGTTCCGAGGTAGGGAGGAAAGAGAAGAAGGAAAGAAAAAAGAGAAGAAGATCATGTTAAGTGGTATGCTTAAACCGAAAAAAACGGTTTTTGTTTTCGGTTCAGCTCCTGCCAAAAATTCGATTTTTTTCCTGTTTTCGGCTTTCGGTTAAGTTGCGGTTCGAAGCCGTGTTTCTATCGTTCCTTCATCAAAGAAAAGCCGAATGATTTGCTAATAGAGAAGCTGAAATAGATGCATTTCCGCCGTTTGCATTTCAAACTGCCATCTTGGTATGTTTGTGAATGTAGTCTTATTACCTAAAACACTATCAATTGGAACATTAATTAAATTACAGAAATTCGATGTATTCTGGTGTTTACCGAGAAATGACTACCGTAATTAACATTACATGTATGTATAAGACGTTTAACAATAAATAAACAGGTACAAACTATATGAGATTTCTACTTTATTAGCAAATATAACGTCAAATTCAGCTGAAGAAGACACAAAACCCGTTGTATGGTTTGTCATTGTTAATACTTGATTAAATCAGTCGTTTAAATTGTTTTGTTAAAACATCAATCCATGCAGTTGTAGCAATCAAAATCGGTAAATATTTATAAAAATTGTGACAACAATCGAAACTGAAGTTTACTTAGATATACTCGATATATAAAATTTCAATTTTATGAATATATAAGTTTCACCATACCGAAAACTTACTAGCAGTCTTGAGGATCAAGTCAAGATGAACACTATTCACACAAGTAGCAGAATTGAACAGGTAATCTGAAAAAAATATAGTTGAAAAAATATTTTTTATTTATTTTGAGGAATTTTGATTGTTTTCCAATGTTTATTTTGTATTTAGAATACACGATAAACGAACTAATTGCCAGATTGTCTTTTCCTGTAAGTAAATTATTAGAAAGCTAAAAATAGTGTCGATATACACAATCTTAGTTATTTCATTTGGAATTGTTATTGAAAATGTCCGATTCTGTAATAAGTTTTTAAGATTAAAATATTTTCCTTCCATTTTATTTTAATTGACTTTTGAGTTCTATTTAACGGTAATTTGAGTTTTATTAAATAACTTTTGACAATTTTTGGAACAGTAATTATGATCAAATTTTACGATAATTGAAAAATGGATGGAAAAATTAAAGTAAAATCAACAGAAAAATTGTACATTATTGTATTAAGCGTATGTTGTATTTCTATTCCTCTTTTGTATTTTATTTTATATCTACTTACTGCGTTACAACAAGATAAGCGGTAAAATAATCGTCTTGACTTAACGTTCTTATCAGTTGGAATTTCTTGAATAAAACTCCTTTTGCTAGTTTGGTGTTGTTGTAAACATGAGAACACACAACAGACAAAGAAAACATTTATCAAGATATGTTTATGACTAACAAGACCAAATGCAACTGAAGTCATGAATGCTCTTATATAGCGCTTTATTCCCAGGTGATTTCTAGAACAAAATAAAATTCAACAATAGAGAAAAAGTGTGCTGTAAAAACGGAAAGGAAAAAATTACGTTAACCAACAGGCATAATTAATACTGTATAGATAGGATATTGGGTGTATCGATAATTCTTATTGTTAGTATAAGTAAATTATAATCTTTGATATTATTTATCGGTACACGTTAAATGAATGGACGTATCGAAACAATAATGTTAACAACAGTCGAAGCATTATCATTAACTATTAACTCGTCCGGAAGGCGTTTCGGAAGAGGATTACAGACATACATATCCGAATCCATTCTTCTAATCCTGTTTGAGGCTATCTAATACTTTGAAAATTCGAATCAACTCCTGTAGTTTATACGAATCAGATGGCCAAGAAAATCAATGATTTCTCTACGTAAACGAAACGAATATATTGAACATTATATATTATATGCTATTATTATTATTATTATTATTATTATTATTGAAAAAAACGGCAATATAAACAAATAAAAATGAATAGCTTTGAAATAAAGAGAAACACATTAGCAGTCAGTTCAAATATTTTTACATGATGATGCTTTAGAGCTGATAGCATCCAACAATGTGCAGGTGGTATACTGCATTCTAAAACAGGATCATCAAACAGAATTCTAGATTTTCATGTTCTAGCATAACATAAGCATCATTTTCACATAATCGACAATTTCACAATAAAAATATGTTTTTATAACATAACAAACTAATAAGTTAACATGATTTTATTGATTTCAATTCATATTTTCTAGTTTTAAATAAACAATAAGATTAAAATGATTTAATATTCATTTATTCCCTTTATACGGAAAACTCCTAAATTAAGTCGCTAACACTCTTATCATTATCATTATTATTATTATTAACGTTAATAATGAAAAGCGTATTTAGTGTAATTTGTGAAATAAAACGGAATATTCTACATTCTGCTTGTTATTAGTTAATAATAATTCTGTAATACTTTACCAACAATAAAGAATAATCGAAACAATTGAAAAGAAATAGCTTTGTTGTATTCTGCAATAAAGTTATCATCACTATTGAATGGACATTTACGTTTTCCATCCGTAAAACGAATGGTGCTAGAGATCGGGATTCTTTATTATTGATACTCTATTCCAATCTATAGAAATTTATTGACAAACTACTAATTGTAAGTACTTATTGTTAGAAACTAGGTATTATATTGTAACTCGCATTACAAGAAACAAAATTACAAAGCCAACACCATCAAGTCCATAACAATGTAATTATTGAGAAATTTTGTTTAAGAATAGAATTGATGGACTATGGATACTGAAACAAAAGTCTATAAAAACTAGACTATTTATAATTTTAATTTAGTTGTTTCTGTTTTAATGTTCATTATTTAGACTATAAACAATCGTATTGAAATAAAATCGTTAATGGAACATTTTGGAAAGTTGTTAAATATACATCGGCATAATAATCGGTGATTTTAAGCAGCACAACTAAATTGATATCAATAGTTTGTTAAAGTTATTATGCTACAAATATTTAGTTTGTACTCAACAGACGAATATCGTCTTTCAACAATATTTACTCGTTTTAACGAATTTTATTAAGTCTTTGAGAACTGTATACATACTAATCAACAAGTTTATGTACACACATGTAAATGTACTTATTCGATTACATAGTGTTAATTTATTGCGAAACTAAATTCTACAACTCACTTATATATATTAGTCAGTTTAATTCGTATCTTTCGGTTATTTCAAGTTTTGATGATAATACAATCAAATAGAATTTTTAATGACATACAGCCGATTTTACTTAAAGCCGAATAGCTCTTAAGCGAGTTTAATTAATCCCAAAAAACGCATAACATTGATTTTTTTGAAAAAAAATATATAAAGCCTTGCGAACAGCGATCGTGTAGAAAAAACGCTCTAACCGTTCGCCTCCTCAGTTGTTTATTTATTTTTAATTTGATAGTAATTGTTTGTTTTAATTTAACGTTTGTCTATTCAATCCCTAATATCCAATTTTCAATATTTGGGGAATGTTAAAATGCTCTCTAAAGGCTGGCCTATAAATATTTGAAAGATCAAAGCCAGCTTAAGATGAAATAGCCTGTATAGGTATATAGGGCTGTTTTTTTATAAAAAGTGGTCAATTCTTATGAAAATGCTATTAATTAGAGAGCGATTTCAAAAAATATTTTACGGGAGTGTCTAGAGATCATTTTAGCAAAATTAGAATCTCGTAGCTCATGTGGAAGTTGGTCAAAAGACGCTCGTTTATGACAATGTCACAATTTACAAAAAGGAAAAAAGCACGCAAAACTACTACGAATGACTTGTAAACACTCTCAAGAGTGATTTTTTTTCGTTTTTCTTCATTTTATTCTGGAACAGGTGGAAATCTTTCGCATTTTCTCTAGAATGAAATGTCAGAAACGATCGTTTTTTGACCAACTTTTAAAGAAACTACGAGGTTCTAATTTTACTAAGAGGGTCTCCAGGGCCGCCCCTACAAATTTTTCAGATAATTTTTGAATCGCTCGCCGGCTAGTAGGAGATTCATAAGAATTAACTGCTTTAAAAAAAGCCACCTGTATATTATAGGGTTTCTACAAATAATGGTTGGATAAGTAAGAAACGGTTATTTGCAAATTCAACAAATACGAACAAATATTGTAATTAAAATCTAAAATCGTACATGATTAATTGTTAGATTAAATTGATATTTCAATTTGTATTCGATATAAAAAATTAATCTTTAATTTAAAACAATGTATATATTGATAAATCGCACTGTTTTATTAAAACAATCGGACTAGGACAAAGTGGAACACGTACATTTAACATTATTTTATTTTTATTTTACTTTTTATTGTGAATTAACCAGTAATTTATTGAGTTGAATCTCATTTATATGACATTGAAATAGCGTATCTACCTTAGTGATAATCAAATGATTAACGAAAATAATAAAGTGAAGTGTGTTTTGAGGTTTTAAGAACATTTAATAAAATTGCTCCTGTCTTCGGTAATATACACTAAGGGCCTTGAATATAATGTAATTATTGGCATCACATGTTGTTGAATTATCAAGGGCTTAACGTGTTAGAAACATTAGATAGTCTATTAGGTTGAAACATATTAGAGACAATTAGCAATAATTAAAGTTACGTGTTTAGCAAATAAACCATCGCAATTGTATAATAATAAATCTATGTTAAAAGAAAAATACAAATAACAATCAATAATTCAAATAATTACAATATGGATTTATAAAGAGAATCATCGTTTATTTATTGATTATTTGAATATTGATTCAACTAATATTTAACTAGATGATGTTAAACGACAATCATTTACTTTATTTCATTTATTGATTCGGTTTTTATGTTGTTGTTACTAACTAAGGGTGAGTTAGCTTTAGTTGACTCTGTTCCATCCTCTTATTGCTCTTTATAAATATTTAATTACAACTTTCATATTTTTCGTTTAATATAAAGGCTAATGTATTCTAGCTTTACTTCGCTTTTAAAGTAAAGATTCAACAATATCGGACCCAGAGGCACTCTATATTTTTCAAATTATTCACATAAAATAAGGAATATTTAAGTAACGAAAATGCTCGATTTTCCATCTTATTACTAATAGAAATTTTTGCAGTACAATCCTATGTATTGACTTTGAATTAATAATCAACTTTTATTATTTATTCATTTTACGTACAAGATTTATTAAAAGATAATGCTACCTGAAACGAAGACTCTGCCGATGAAAATACATCATTTGAATGGTGAAGCTTTCATATAAAAGCTCCAACATTCAAACGATGTAAAAATACACTTTTTAATTGAAAATAATACAAGCTGTTGTATAACACAACTTTTCGTCTTACGTACATATGTGACAATTAGAAGTTTATCAATATTTCGCTACAATTTATGGCGTTTCTAGTACCGGTTGCCATTGTCGGCAAATTATTCTAATATTGAAAAATTCAGTTACGATGATATTTACTTTATTGGCCGTTATTATTAGCTAAAATAAATGACAAAATAAATGTTTGTAAATAAATTAAAGTGATATCGGATATAAAACATATTTCCATATACGGCAATAGGATATTTTATCAAGTATAATTTTAGGACCGTACGTTGGTGAAATTTGATTTAGACACTTCATATCCCGGATATTATATTCATACACCTATATGTACTTTAAATTAGAAGAAAAAGAGAAAACAATTTAACTTAATTAAATTAGAATTATTATTGTTCCCTTTACGCCGACTTAATTAAAAGGAACAATAATCATTTCATATAACCACTATGAATGTTCATTCAACTGTTGTTTTTTCCATGAGATTATTATTTTAACAAACCTTGCCAGTATTTCTCTTAGGATTAGTACAACTAATATTATTAAAACGTTATAAAGAATGTTATTCATGTAGAACAAGCCTTATATGTGTAAATACAGGGTTTTCACGTAAATATGGCAAATAGCAATAATCTCTATAACCCTTTCAGTTATTTATAGAATAAGATAATTGTTATAAGAAATTGAAGGGGAACACCTATTTTTATAGGTGTTGAAGGGGAACACAATCTTTATAAATATGTATTCACACATTCTTTAGAAACAGAAGATGATCCACATGTGAGACACCTATAAGAGAGCTATCTATCTCACTCTGTACCATTTCATTATACCCAACCCAACTATCTATTTCACTTATCTTGGTTCTAACCATTGAACATTCGCATCATCTCTAAAACTCGTCGTCATGATCTTGTTCCCCTATATAAATCAAATGGGACAAGAGATGATGATGATGATGATGCTTAACAAACAGAAATAGTGTATGAGCATCATCCTTAAAGATGATCTTGAAGGAATCTGTGAATACCACCCATTGAATGAGAAATTACTGCTTTTAAAAATTCAAATGCCGTTATAAAATGTGGGCCAAGGATTAGTAGTAGTAGATTTAGAAAGTACTTGTCGATGCGATACACTAAACTACGGATAAAGGTTTATTACATTTAGTTAACGATTGTCTTTATTCCTTTCGAAATTTTCTTACATCTTTTCGGGTTTCTTACATTTTAATTGGGCATTTTTACCTCTAATAGGTGTTCTCCTTCAAGTTGTTACAATAGTTATTTTATGCTATAAATAAATGTGAGTTAGATTATTGACCATATTTACGTAAAAAGCCTTGTATAAGCTTGCTATGTTGAAATTCATAGGAGGGTGTCTGGAGATTATTTTAGTAAAATTAGAACCTCGTAGCTTGTTTAAAAGTTGGTCAAAAAGCGCTCTTTTCTGACAATGTCACAATTTATAAAAACGAGCAAAGCACGCAAAACGACTAATAATGACTCGTGATTTTTTTCGTTTTTGTTCATTTTATGTTGGAACAGGTTTCGCATTTTCCCTAAAATAAAATGGAAAATTACGACATTGGCCAAAACGAACGTTTTTTGACCAACTTCTAAATGTTTGATGAGGTTCTAATTCTGCTAAAATGATCTACAGGTACCACTCTACAAATACTTGGAATATTTTTCGAATCGCTCGCTAAATAATAGGAGTTGCTATAAGAACTTTTCGTTTTAGATGACTCGCCCGGTATACTTCCCTAGATAACCACCACAGATTATAGTTCAATATTATATCTCGTTTACAAAGGACAAACCACTTCTATCAGATTTGACAGATATTAATTATATAATGGTGAAATTATATTGACTACTCCGAATGGATTGTTCTATAAATGTTGGTAATTATGTAACTAATTATTGGAGCATTTACAAGATGGAATTTTACTCTCGGTTGTACTTATTGTGATACAAAACTTCCTTTAACAAGTACTCTTATTGATTTATTGACAAATTTCGAGCGAAACATCCACACATACGTGGGGTGTAGTTTAAATTTTAATGCTTCCAGAAAGATGGTTTTTTGTTATTATTATTGAATAGGCTCGATTCACACATCTTATTGACTTACTTACATCAGATGTAGTTCTGATGTAGGTAAGTCAATAAGCTACGTGTATTTTTTCTATAAACAAGATAAGGGCCTTCAAATTTTCCTTTAACAGACCCTGCACATCCTCATTTATGTTACTGACGTTATAAACTTACATATTCTGTATTTTAAAAAAAAAATGTATAAAAGTAAGGTAAATTTATTTCATTGTTAGTAAGACAGAATAATAAAGAACAACGTTTATAAAATACCTATATAGACAGTTCTGATTATATATTCATTCACTGAAAGTTTCTAATAAAGTCGTGCTTTGCGAATATCAGACAATGAATGCTTTACGTTCAGAAATAAAAGCCTTACAGTGTTGAATAACAGGATTTACCCCTAACGTAAATCTAAAATTCGATGAATTTCAACGATAATTATACATTTTTCCATAACACAACAGAGGAAATATGACAATACAAACAAGATTAAATTAAAATAACAACAATTGAGAGATATTGAAGAAATTACGGGAAATTCTGATAACATGACAAGCTTTATAATTTGACGTGTAATCTAGGTGGTCACCATGGGAGATCGATTTTTTTCCACCATAAACAAGCTCACCCTAGTCGTTTATAATTATCGACATATTAATAATAGGAAATTTTGATAAAGAGCCATCGTCATAAACGCATCAAAAATTGTGTGCTTCTAGTTGATTTATTTGGATTCGTGCAATAAATGATGATTTGTGAAACTAGAATTGCATTGAATATGCTTTGATAGTAAATGATAAGAATATAGATTTAATCTATAAGTAAAGACTTGACGACATTGATACAAGTATAATTAGTCTAGTCGAGTAAAAACAATTTTAATTAAATATAATTAAATTAAATATAAATATACGTATACGTATAATCTCACGGTGCTTTAACGATACATATACTTACAATTAGCACACGCAATGGTACAAACGCCGTATTAATTGTTATACAAAATTGACTGAGGTATTTGAAGTGTTTCGTTTCGTACTAAATTTTAGATACATACATTGGATTTATCCAACACCATTGTATACGAGGCCAATAAAGCACCTTATAACGCACTAGTGTGTTATATCTAAAACCCACTAAGTTAGTATAAGTATAAGTATAGTTAGTATAAGGCGTGATGTCAAGGTATAGGAATAAAATAGTAACTTTCCATGGCAACTAAAAATCGAGCCTCCCTTGTTCTAATTTTTTACTTGCCAAACAAATTTATTGGCAATGACAGATATTTTTTAAAATTACTCAAAGTGGTCTTGTTTTAGTGTTGGATAAAATTTTGTATACAACAAGTGCGTTAAGGGGCAAATAAGACATTCAGAAAAATTACACTACTCGGCTACTGCTTCGAGTGTAAACGTTTTCTCTCGGGTCTTATTTGTTCCATAATGCACTTGTTGTATAAATAACTATTATTTTCCATTTTTATAAGAATATTATCGAGAATATGGTGGTAAAGTTATAATATAAGAAAATAATGTGATAACAATAGCGATTCAAGAATTTTAATAATGTTTAATTGAGCAGATAAAGCGAAGTTTTCCCCAATCGATACTTCGATTTGCTATTGTTCCCCTGAGTGTATCCTCATATGTCACCACGGTTGTTTCTTATTTTTTATTAAAATTGCATTTATATGTAGTATAATTGTTGAAATGTTCAACGAATAATTATCAACAATTATGTAGATTTATAGTTATTATCGTGACGTAATGGTCAAGTTTGAAGAAAGGAATGCAAGACTATTCTGTAACATATAGTAACATATCCACTTCCGTCACCAATGCAACGACCGGAAGTGAAACATTGCTGTGGAGTGACGCGTACCGCAACATACTATCCCATTAAGCGTAAAACTATGCGTACCACATCTGCAATACTATTTGGTGGTAGTTGGTGGCGGTGCGTGTTACTGCCACCCCTTCAAGGACTCCACTTCGTGCATTGTCGACTGTCCAACTAGCCTCACCTTACCAGACACGTATTTTGTATATTATCACAAAAAATTATATAGAAAATAATATAATTGGCAACAAGTGCGTGTGTATTGTTTGAAATTAACGCACCTTTTAGACAGTCCATAAATTTTGGTCGTGCCCATAACATGGATGATAATATTAAATGAAGCGTGAATTTGTTGCTCTAGTTTCTTCACTTTTGCCCCACAGTTCTCGCACACAATAACTAATTATTCCAACTATTTATATGTGCATGAAATTTCTTTAATATAACAAAAGATTATATGAATAAATTAATACGAGTTTTGTCACGAAATAGTCGACACTTGCTATGTTTAAACCGTCTATCTGCTCTATTATTTATTGCAAAAAAAATTCAATCTTGATATTTGTTGTATGTTGTTAGCAAAAAAAGTACAACAACAACAGTTGTAGAAAAAATACAATTGATTTATACATTCGAGTTGATATGTCCTGTTTGATAATTTTAATTAAAAAGAACGAGAATCCACATTTACTTTTGGGTATAAATGGGAAAGTGGCACTAATACAAGATTAATGTTAAACAATAAAATGTTTAATATCCTACTACGTCATAACTAGTAGAATATAAATTTTTACGTTCAACCTTACATTATAATTTCAGTAAACATATAACGAGTGTTTGTAAATATAGAATTTTATTAACAACTGAAACAATGGATGGAACGTAAACTAAATATACCTTGAAGCAACTCACCCTACGGTACAACATTTAGGTTTTCTATACTATATTTCGTATATTACCAGTATATTTATATTTTGAAAACATAATGTTCGTACATGCTTTTTCACTACTGTATACGGAACTGTTTTCTACACATTCACTACATTCATCTTTTGTTAAGTTATTGTTCAATTACAAAATGTTTATTTTACTTAATGAAATAGCCCGAAAATAATATTTATTTAAGGAAACAATTGTTAATACAGTTAATGAAATACTCAATTTTTTCGCTCCTATAGATACATTTATTATTGTTATTATTATTATTATTATTGTTGTTATTAAAGCAAATTATATCAACCGTTGCGGTAGTGCTTTTATATAATTGCGCAATTGTGTAACAATCCGGTACGATGCGTTGTTTATAGGTTTGTCCTTTGAGCAGACAACCAACAACATGCAACCATTGATCTGATTAAAAAAATATCACATAATCAACACCAACTCGTATATAACTTATCAGCTTATCACTGATATGATTCGTTTAATTTCGTCTATTATTAGACTTAAGGGTTTTGTCTAGTGTCGAGTTTCAATCCGCGCACACAATCACCTAAAATATTTTTCCAGGGTAAAACAAGAATGTAGTTTTTCCAAGAATGTTAATAAATGAATTAATGATGTCTTTTACATCTTATTATAAATTGGTTGTCGATCGGTGCGGGGGCGGGCAGGTATTCACATGTCGGAGCGAGGTCAGATAACTTGAGAACTTGAATTAAGATGTTTCCATGTTATTTTAAAGTTTTCAATTTTCTAAAAACACGACAATTTTTCAAAAAAAAAGTTTCCTGTCCCCCATGTAATTTGAAATTTGGAATCACATGCAGTTTACCCCATTATCGTACCCTAAACCGTTCTCAAGTTATGTGACCCCGCTCCGATATATGAATAATTGCCCGCCCCCGCACCGATCGACAACCAATTTATAATAAGATGTAAAAGACATCATTACTTCATCAATTAACACTCTTAGGAAAAAACTGCAGGCTTGTTTTCCCCTGAAAAAATATTTTAGTTGATTGTATGCGCGAATTGAAACTCCACACTACACAATACCCTTTATAAACTTTCAAACTGTTGTCTTATTTTCATCATCTATAAATTTGTACTACACGGAGTGAAATTGAGTTGCCTTTAAATACGAAAATCTCTATATCCTTATCTGGAATAGAGTACAATAAACATATTTTAAAGGGTCAAATTGGCTGAAATTGCAACTATTGGTTGAGGGTTGATGGTTAAATACTGACCTACCGTGATGTTATTATTGAGGACTCGTTAGTATAAGACATCTCTGATTTCCATAGCATTAAACTATACAAATCCGCTGACCTACTTACTTAATACAAACACAACAAGTTTTATTAGAAACTATCGATAACTTTGCTTGTTTCCAGTAGCGG
>JAZBGW010000949.1:0-19019 GCA_037464815.1 Mylabris variabilis
AGACTTTTGCAATTAGTTATTACAAAAAATCTTGTGTAAAGGTAAGAAATTCCGACAGACTTGGATGAGACCCACTCGTTTGAACGAGGCTGTATTTCGCGACGAGACCTCGTACGTAAATACCGGACTCGCTTTGCTCGTTCGTCTAACTAACGTAGTCGATCTCCCCGCGAAACACAACCTCGTGCAAACTCGTGTTCTCCATCCAAACCTGTCGGAATCCATACGTTTACACACTTGTATTCAATTTTGAAATGACTGTCTTCTCAAATCAGACTTTTGCAATTAGTTATTACAAATTTACTGTTTTCTCACGCTGAATGGACCTGCGGCTCCGGATTCCCCTTAAATTTATAGAAATTTCGACTTATGTTATGCTATTCTCTCTTTAAAATAGAATTAAGATGGAATTATGTTCTTTTTTCAGACTTTGACGGTATTTTTTCCTGTTGACAACTATCTAGATCGTAGTGTTTGATGTCCTTCCAAAGAATCTTCAGCAAAACTTAAGAACTGTTCAAATATTTTATATTTTAATAGAAAAAAACAGTGGTAGCTTGAAGTTAAGTTGCCAAATCATGTGCAACAAGAGAAATCAACAAATATGTTGAAAAATTGTTATGAAACACGAAAATCGACTCCTCTCATTTCCTATTACTGTAACGCTTTCTTCATTTGACACGGTACCGGCACTCAAATTTAGTAATTGAACCAAAAATTTATTGAATACATTTGATGAAAATAATTACACGATTGAATATTTGGACGGATTTCCTGTTGTTTAATACAATTAAATGTTTTCCAATTAAATTTCAAACAATTCGAGGTAAATAGAAGAGAATGAAAAAAAATGAAGTTTACCTTGACTTTTTCACAACAGCGCACACAAACATCCATCAATTCTGTTCTAATTAAAGATCAAATTACATTTATACGTACCGGTTAGAAGTATGATGAATGCCAACGATAAAAAATCTAGGTACGGTGCTAAATATTGAATATGTAATTGTACCCAATTAGATTGTTCTCCAGACACTTTATAATCACTTAATGCGTCAATATAATTGCTAAGGCCTCTAGCAACACTGGCTGTACCTATTTTGAGACGCACACAAAAAAAACGACAATAATAATTACGCTAATTAATTGAATAAAAACAACGTAATTACCTAAGACGTATTCTAGAATTAAATTCCAACCGATAATGTAAGCAACAATCTCACCAACAGTTACATAACTATAAACGTATGCTGAACCGGCCCTTGGTACTCTTGAGGCGAATTCGGCATAGCACAAACCTGGAAATTAGAATAAAAACAATTAATTGGAATAATTGAAGAACAACCGGCCTGTAGATAACGATTGAGAATTACGTTTTTAATCGTGTATGAATTAAAAAAAAAATTAACTCACCGACTGGGAATCGAACCCAGGACCTTCTGTAAGGCTGTTTTCGCACACACCGACAAAAACCGGAGCCGAAAATCAACTTTTCTGTCATATATACAGAAATGAACATTTAAATGTAACCAATTCGTATGGAACTCCTATTAATTGGCGAGCGATTCGAAAAATATTTCAAGGATTTGTAGAAGGGTGTCTAGAGATCATTTTAACGAAATTAGAACCTCGTAGCTCGAAGTTTTACAAAAATTACTCCTTTTTGACGATGTCGCGATTTTCAGAAACGAACTAAACACGCAAAATGATCTAGAATGACTGGAAGATCCTCCTAATATTGATTTTTTTTTGTTTTTCTCTATTTTTCCAGAGCGGGAGAAAATGTCTTGCATTTTATCTACAAAAAAAGTCAATGTTGGTAGGGTTTTCGAGTCATTCTTAGTCGTTTCATGTATTTAGCTCGTTTTTCAAAATCGTGACCTTATCCAAAACGAGCAGTTTTTGTCCAGCTTCTAAATGAGCTACAAGGTTCTAATTTGGCTAGACACCCTCCTAGAAATTCTTGAAATATTTTTTCAATCGCTCGTCAACTAATAGGAGTTTCACACGAATCGTCTATATTTAGATTTTCATCTCTGTATACAGGGGCGTTTCAAAACATGTGTCGGAAGATGAAACCTTTGATTCTTCGGCTCTTTCTAAGAAAAAAAGTTTCCAGTAACATAGGTCCGAGATACAAGGGTGTCAAAGAATTTACTCATTTTTTTCTTTAGTTTTTTGACAATTTCTCAGGAACCCTTTGAGATACAGTACTCAGCTTTTATCCACGTCATATCACCCATTTTGGTTGATTTACGAGTACTAATTCAATTCCTTTTTCTTAAAATGAGTCAAAGAATCGTAATTTTCATTTTCAGATACATATTTTGAAATACCCAAAACGACCCTGGTGGAAATGAGTCTCGAAATAACTCGGAATAAACATTTTAAAAGTCTTATTTTCTCTGAAAATCTCTGAAAATCTCTGAAAAAGTCTTACTTTCTCTAAAAATTCCGAAAATCTCCGAAAATCTCTGAAAAAGTCTTAAAATGGAAATAAATTCGGACTAATATTATTATTATTTTTGTTAGTATTAACACTAATATTTTAAGACTTTTTCAGAGATTTTCGGAGATTTTCCAAATTTTCAGAGAAAGTAAGACTTTTTCAGAGATTTTCAGAGTCTCATTTCCATCAGGGGAGTTCTGCATTATAAAATAAAGTTTTTCTCTGAGGCAAGCCAGATTAGTACTTTTAACCAAGCGTACCTTTTCTATGTAAAAAAGATTGGCGTCTTAAGTTGTGATTCCAAAATTCTAATTTTCTCAGTGCCGTAGAAATTGGGCGTAAAAAAGGTTGTAGAGCCCTAAAATCTTCGCCACTGGCATATCAAAATAAATTGAATTAGCACTCATATAGTAACCAAAATGAACGATATAACGTGGCCAAAATGCGAGTACTGCATCTCAAACGGTTCCTGAGATATTGTCAAAAAAACAACAACAAAAATTAATTCTTTGACACCCTGTATCTCGAAAACGTTGCATTATTGGACATACGTTATTAGAAACTTTTTTCTTAGAAAGAGCCAAAGAATCATAGGTTTCATTTTCTGGCATATATTTTGAAACACCTATATACAGGGTGTCCCAGGAGTACGAACAACCTCCATAACTCCGTTGCTAATTGATCGAAGTTGATAAAATTTGATACATAACCGTCGTGTCACCTAAACTTTTTGTAGGAATTATTTTCCTAGTTCTAGCTACCCCCCTTATATGGGGTAGTGCACCCTACTCTCTTATTTTAAATAGAAATCGAAGATAAGGTGACCCATGGTCTAGCGCTGAAAGTTTTTCAGATATTTAGCTTCTAGTGCAATTTTAAAATTTGCAAAATTTTATATGTGACAGAAAAGTTGATTTCCGGCTCCGGTTTTTGCCGGTGTGTGTGAAAACACACCTGTCCGGCAAACAGCAAGTCCTAGGTGCTATTCTCAGTCGGTGAGATAACCTTTTTTTAAATTTAAATGCGATAATAACGGCATTAAATAATTATTAAATATTGTAAAAAATTGTCTGTTTGTTAATCAAGAATATCGGAGTGCTTCCGGATTCCTGTAAGTTATCTTAAAACTGTTCTAAGGAGACTCGTCAAGGATTCGATAATTGTTTTTCTGTTAAACGAAAATGAAATCAATAAAAGTGAATGTTTTTTATTTTTATCGAAAAACACTTTCTATTCGTGTGTGCTATATAAACATGCAATTTATCTACCAAGCTTACATAATTAAAAGTAATTAGAATAAATGCATAATTAGTGCCATTTCTTGAAGACCTTGTTATTATCACATTGTCGTATAGAAAATAAGGAAAAATTTATAATATTAACAATAACCAATTGATACTCGATTTGAGTAACGTGTAACGATAATTAAAAGTAATGACGCATTTAAACGTTCCATTGTCACTGGTTAAAATACAAATTGTTATATTTTTGTCAAGGATTTCTTATCGCGTTCCATTGGAAACAATTGTAAGGGGCATTTGAAAATTCTCTCTATGATCAGTCATTTCCCTTGCTTTAAATTTCGTTAACAACGGAAATCTCAATAAAGAACCACCGACTTTATTTATTTATTTATTTTGCGTTTTGATGAAGGAATTAACTCTGTTCTTACCTGCTATAGCCGAGGCGAAGGCTGCAACGAAGAACGATAAGCAAACAGCCGGCCCGGCCACACTTTTCGCCACCGATCCGGCTAAAACGTACACCCCCAAGCCTAATGTTGATCCAACACCTAAGGCCGTTAAGTCGGTTAATGTTAAACAGCGTGCCAGTTTGTTCGGCTCATCGCCGATAGTTTTGCGTCTTGTTAAAGACGTGAAGAAATCAGCCATCTGGAATTTAACGTTTATTAGGTTTTGACAAAGGGAAGATTTTAGAAAATACACACCTTGTTGTTGTGGATTAAAAATCACATAAATGAGATTGAGAGGAATTCGAGCCACTTTTAAGAGAGAATCGACACGAGCGATAATGATCTTATCAGAAGTAACAGACAAGAATCAACTATAAAAAAAAATTATAACAATTGTAAAATTTATATTTTCTTGTAATTTTTATTATTTGGGTGAAGGCTGATGTGTGACAAAACTATCAAGGATTCAAGCTTTCTAAAGAAATTCGGATTAGGAACCATAAAAATACAAGTCTATGAAGAAGACAAAAAATTGAGATTAATCAAACTCACCTTTGCACCAGACAATTATTATAATAGATTTAACGAAAATTGCAACGATAAATCATTAATTATCCATCGATAATTATACACTATCAACTAAGTGATTGTTAAACAACGAGTTATAAAAAAATCACAACCACCAACAACAACAACTGTGTGTTTAAACAGTTTACAAGTAACAGGTAGAAGTCAAACCGTTTCAACTATCACGGTTAATTACATTGAGGCCCCCTCTTTGTTGAAATTTAAATAATAAAAAATTAGCAATAAACGTGATGCTGTTATCATTACATCTGTTAAATTCTACAAAATAAGTCTTGTGGTTAAAAAACATCATTGTTATCAGCTGGAATATTTGAAATTTTTATGTTTTACACGAAAACTATAGCGTTGTCACAATCGATAATATTTATCAATATCGGGATTATTTCCTCTGCTTATCATAATGATCTTTGTTCAGGAAAAATGCACTTATCTTTGATCGACTCGATATATTTCTTAATTATTATATTATTTTTTTGTTTGTTCGTATTGAGATGGAAATTATGAAATCATTCGGACGTCAATTGTCGAGATTTTTAGATAAATTTATAATAATCGTTAAATTTTATTGTTTATAAATTAAATGTAAAATCGGCATGCAACTGGTCAATAACCGATACTTTGTGAAATTTCAGGAAATTTCCACTTATTTACATATGCAGGAAGAGCATTAAATTTAGAATTTACTAGATTCCTATTTTTTTAAAAATATATTATAATCGATTCTAAATATTTATGTAAAAATGTCGATAAGTAATTTATAAACAAATAAATAATAAAAATAGAAAGAAAATACGGTTTTATTATTGTTATTTATAAGCGACCGCGGTTGGAAATTCCGTCATCCTCTAACTTCAGGTAAAGTACTTGATAATATGATACTCAATCAAAAAAAGAAATCACGTAGCATATTCCAAAAGATTCCACTCATAAGTCATAAGATTAGAAGTGTAACGACGAAAAAAAATAGTGTAGGTTTCTTAATTTGCCATGTTCTAGATTTGCAAGCAACAACTTTCACGCAATATTCGTCTATCATTTATTAATAAATTAATTACGCCAAATAAACCAGTTTTACATGCTTCTCTTTTCAATCAACCAAATTTTCTATAACCGGTTATAATGTTCTATTTGGCGTAATCGATAAAAATATATCAACTGTTGCAATTCAAAGATTGAATGCAAATTGTATTAATTTCAAATTTCCCGCTATAATTTGATACAAATGGTGGATGCGCTTCATGCTAAACGTAGCGCTAATACTCAATGTGTATTTTTAGTTGCCTACCGTTTGCCCCTCAGTTTACACGTTAAAATTAATTGCGTTTTTATCCGGATACAGTTGCGTGTTGTTCGAGGGATTGGTGTAGTTTGAGTTAATAAAAGAGGAGTTTTTTATAATGAAATGATCGTGTCAGTCTGTTTATTGGATATGTTTTACATACACTAAAGGTAACAATAGTTATCTCTACGAGACGAAATCAAATTCAAACAGGATGCTATTATCTTTAATTAATATACATATGTATATGTAAATATATTAAAAAAACAGTCCTTTCGACAATTAAAATACACCATACAATTTGTTTTATTATAGTTTTTTTTTTGATAAATCACAGTATCAACAGTCCATTCCACAAAAATTTGGATACTAACTTGGGGAATGTGGATTTCATTTTGTGTTTGTGTGTGTGTATGTGTGTGTTATTTTTAAACAAATATTACATATAATAATAATATACTTTGGATTCTGTTTTGTAATATACAATTTCAGATCGTTTTAATAAATTAGAAAATTAATTTTTGCTTCCATTATCGAAACGTTATAATTTTGAGGCACTCAAATCTTCAACAATTTAATATAAATTTTTCAAATGGCAGTATTGACTTTATTTGTTTATTTTTTGTCGCTTTCCCAACAATCACCAAACGAAAACGATCTGAAATCCTTATCTACTAATTAATTATTATCATTAAACATATAAAAAAGACGTATCTAATCGTAGAAGAATTATTCGACATTATGATCGGGCACTATTGGTGATTCTTGTTGTTGTTGTTGTTCATCACCATTACCACCAATTTGTTTCCCTAAACATTCAAAAGCCGACCGTGAACTTGGTGTTAATGTGAAGAATGTACGTGGTGGTGTTAATTCAATTGGTACCGGCTTCAAAATTGGTACAGATTTTGATAGTACCCGTTCAACACCATCTGGCGGTGATCTGGCCATAAAACGATTAATACGCGGTGATGAACCCGTAATTCCGGTTGTTCTCTCCTGATCCGGACTCGATCCTTGACTATCATCTAATCAATAAATAACAATAAACTGGAAATTAATCAAATCTGTCTACTAATTGTTGTAATTTATTAAGGCTGCGGAAAATGGGGAAAGTTTGACACACGATTACTCGCTTGTTTTTTGAAATGTAGAAACGTTTTCTATTGTTTGCAGAGCTTAGTAATTTATTTAAATGCCATAATTTCAAAAAAGCAAACATCCGCTTGGCCATCTTTAAAACTGTGCAAAAAAGTACTGCATAAGCGTACCTGTTTTTATTGAAATTCCGGAAAAGTAACAAATCGATCGGAAAATTTTTTGGATACTGAGAAAGCCCTTTTAATTTGTTATATATAACTAAATTTTCACTAAAAAATAATCAACATAGGCTGAGTTGCAGGGGAAATTGTAAAAAAAACATGCCTCGAGACAATTGTCTGTAATTCCGAATTTCCTCAAAATTTTTCAAAACAGAATCGCCCGTCTCCTGCACCTTGAAACGCTCTTTCCATAACGCTATCTCGCGTTTCTACATTTAAAAAAACAAGCGAGAAATCGTGTATCAAACATTCCCCATTTTCATAAAAAGTAGCGGTCCGCAGCCTTAAGTTCATGATATTCATGCTAGATGGCGCTATTACTATAGATGGTACTAAATTTAAAATTCTATAATTTTTCTGATTTACAACCTGGCTCGTTTTGTGGAGCATCCAGGTGACCTGGACTTGGTGATAAAGAATCTCTCAAAGGCAAATCTTGCATAATATAAAACAATTAAATATTAGGCTTAATCTCTAATAATTAATGATACTAACCAGGTGAATTATAATTCGGCATAACTTGTACAATAGGATTTGGAAAATTCGCTATACGAAACAAATCAGCAATTGGTGCTTTTCTACCTTCCGGTGTTGGTTGTCTTAATTTATCACATTGCGGATCTGATTCAGATCGTAAAATATAACTTTCAATTTCTTGATTAAGTCCCTCTTCAGAACTACGCGACGATTTCGGTACGACAATAACACCACTAGTTTTCGAATTTATCGAATTGGGTTCTTTACAATAACTTTTACGTCTTGATCTTAATACAATACGTGATAATCGGACTTCTATTGTATCGATACCATCGAATTTACGATGAATTGAATCTAAACTAGTCGCAATATCAGTCTGGAAATAATTCAAAATAATTCATCAACGATCACAAACAATTCGGTACCTGGTACCTGGGTGGATTTGTCACGATTCACAAGACTGTTATCGCGTTGAAATAATCCTTTTAAATGAATACTGTCTAGAGATGATGTCCGTCGTATTGTACTTGTATTATTGCACGTATCTGTAATGAAATAACAGAGTTTATAAACAGGATAATCGTGCAAGAATCGTGGATTTTTATACCGTTTCGTGGATACACGCTGGGACTGGTCCGGCCAGGGTAATTCTCGTGCCGTTTCTGTTCGAATAGATATTCAACGATTTCATTACAGCCGCTTAGTCGGCCACCAGACGACGGCGATCGCACCCAGGTGGTCGGCGATGTCGCCGGACTGATGGACTCCCGCAGACTGCTACCCTCTTTCGTCACCGACTCGATTGGTATGGTGGCTTTGAGGGGGCCCTGTTTCGGTGAACTCTTCAAACGGGTCTGTGGTGTTGTCGGCCGATGATGATGATAATGACCAGACATTATTTTCGTCTCAAAAGAATTAAAACAAGAACTAATTTCAATAAACAATAAAATTGTTCTGTTATAAATTAAAAAATCACAATATAGAGATCCATTTTGTATTTGAATTAATTTTAATAAAATAAATCGGGTTTTATCAAAGAAATAAAGCTTTTTCACAATAATACTGCCACGGATTTCCAATTCATTGTTGAAGAAATCACTACAATACACCAGAGGACCAGAGAGAAGGTTCACTATTTGACTAAGCGAACACCGACTTCCACGTATAGATGACACTACAATCGACCACTCTCTATCTCATTTAAACTCGTACAAAATGTATATGCATATCTCGTTTTAATAATGGTGGTAAAAAGCCGGATTGTGAACGAACCACACGGTATTCATTCATGAAACAGCTGTGTGTTTAATTGTAGCCCTCCATACGAATGTTGCCATATTTCACAAATTTTCGGGGGTGAAATTAAACAATATCGGAATTGAAAATATTTATTTTATATATACAAAACAATTATACGAAGTATAAAAATTGATAATGACTAGACAAAAAAACGAAATATGCCACAGAGTTACACATAATAATAAATGAAGAATCGAACTATTAAGTACACAAAGAAAAGCACAATTTTGTACTTTTAAGCACTCTTAAACAGCCTAATAATAATTGTTACAATAATACTCGTAGCTTATAAGTGCATTAAATTTCCAACATTGAAAATATACTTATTTAAATATATGTATCATTAAGGCAAGTGAAGCAACAACGATATTTTTAAAAGAAGCTAGTTCGGTTTCAAATCGATCAAAACTGAACACGATAATAATTCAAATTAAGAAAACATAATGAAGAAAATCACCAATAACGATATTTTTTAATACAATTATTACCTAAATCTACAACGACGACATGGTTATTTGATATAACAGCCACGCCACTAGGACGTTTCAATTTATTGTCATGTGAATCAATTAAATTATTCAAATTTTTATCGTTTATACTCAATAATTGTACGTAATTTTTACCCTTTGGTTCCGAACGACTTGCTAATATACGGCCGAATGTATCAGTCGCTACACCACCATATCTACCTTTACCTTAAAAAAAATCAATCGGTTATAAAATCAATTTTTAGCTGCAGGTAGATATAAGGTACTCTTGAATAATGACTTTTTTTATAGAAATGGGTAAAAGACACTTAAAAATAACTGTTAAAATGCAGATTTTTGCAAAATTATCAATAAATATTAACCTTTCGTTGATCGCGCTATGAGGGAATCCCCGCTTTTTTTATCTCGTTATTTACAAAACTACTTATAATTAATATTAAATACGTCGTATATTCCTACATTTAAGTGTCATAAGTCGATAAAAATCATTAGTACAATTATAATAACTATATTTTTTTTTATATCAATACTTTTTGTCAGTATACAGTGAAATCGCGGCGATTCCCTTACCATGCGAACACAATCGTCGGTAAAATTTTACGTGCAACGTTGTTAAATATATGAAACCATAGTTTGAACGGGTAGTAGAATGTAGCGCGCGCCTTATCAACTGACGATGTTGTTAGTTTTTTTAAAAATATTTATTTATATCATAAAAATGAATCCTAAAAACTAAATATCACATCATGATTTAGTTGTAACGATTTCAGTGACACAACTTTTTAATTTTAAAAACTTCTTTAAACTTACTACAAAGGAAGCGGCGTTAATTTTTTTCAAATAAAGTAAAAATAATTTAATAAAGCAAGAGATTTTTTTATTGTGTTGAAAGTCCGAGTAATAATATGAAATTATAACTATTTTAAAATTCCGCGCGTAAACTTATAAAATGACATGACAACGTTGCACTAAAATTAACATTGCAGTGATTCTCTCATCGAGCGACTAACGACGTTCAGGAAAGGATGCGCGACCAACGAACGGTTAAAAAAAAATAACGGTTTCAATTACCCTCTAATTGCGCAGTAATTTCTTAAATGATTTACAATTATAATGATTTTTATGTATTTACATGATCCGCACTGAGAATTATTTTTGAAATGACGTATATTTTCGTCATTTTAATGCATTTTTACGATAATTTTTAGAAAATATAAAATACAGAAGTTGTATGTCAATTTAATTTTTATAGCGACCTCTATTATCTATGGCAGCGATATAGTGCACTTTCGATAGATGGCAATTTCAAAATTTTGTTTCCATCTACAGGATTTTTTTAAACGTGGTCAATTCTTATGAAACTCATACTAAACTCGGTCCACGGAGATAATTGAATTTTTTATTGATAGAAAAGTTATTAGACATGTAAATATTTCTGTACATACCAACCTGACGCCTTTTAAATTCCTAGATTTTAACGGGTACAATTATGAAATTTAGTGTTGTTAGATTCGTGTCAATTATGTTCTTTAACCGTGTATAGCCGGCGAGCAATTCAAAAAATATTTCAAGGATTTGTAGGGACGGCCCTAGAGACCATTTTAGCAAAACAAGAGCCTCGTAGCTTATTTAGAAATTGGTCAAAAAACGATCGTTTTGGACAATGTCGCAATTTTCAAAAGCTGACAAAGCACGCAAAATGACTAAGAATGATTCATAGACCCTCCCAACAGTGATTCTTTTCGTTTTTGTCAATTTCATTCTAGAAAAAATGCGAAACATATCCACCTGTTGCAGAATAAAATGAAGAAAAACGAAAAAAATCACTCTTGGGAGTGTGTACGAGTCGTTTTGTGTGCTTTGTTCGTTTTTGTAAATTGTGACATTGTCAGAAGCGAGCTTTTGTTGACCAACTTCCAAATGAGCTACGAGGTTCTAAGTTTGCTAAAATGATCTCTAGACACTCTCCTATGAATCTGAAATATTTTCCAAATCGCGCGCTAACTAATAGGAGTTTCATAAGAATTGACTACTTTAAAAGAAACACACTGTATAAGGGGTGTTTTTGAAATGCCCTTATATGGTAAATTAGAAAGTTAGAATTATATTGTCTGTAATAGGTATTATCCTGTCGATGTCTCAACACTTTACTCCTCTAGTGGTTGATGGTCGACTTGACAATCCAATTTATTATTATTATTATTATTATTTCAGTAATTGAATGTATTTCGAATGTTTATTTTGGATATTGCTTTTCATGCTTGCGAGCGTCGAAAGGTCGACAGGGTAATACCCAAATACCGGAGCATGTTTAAATTACGCGCGCTTTACTGTTTCGTTTACAGCTTTGCCAAGCGCGTTTCTAATGCACCTTTTTTATAAAAATTAAAAAAAGTAACGAAAAATCCACATTTTTTTCTTTGCAAAACGTTTACAAACAAGTATTTATAGCGATATTTCTATAAAAAAATTCAAATCAGAGTACCTTATAACTATAACCTCAATTTTTTTAATATTTTGTATATATTTACTTTTGCCTTCATCTTTGATTGTATCAATTAAATCACCTTTAGCTGTAAATATTTGAATTTTCGTATCGGCAACAATAATCTCACTATTTGGTCCAATTGTAACAGATGATATTTGTGTAAATATACCTTTTCTACCAATTTGAAATAACATTTTCCCATCATCATCAAAAACAAATATACAATTCATACCATTATCAGCAATTAATATATGTCCATAATTTTTATCAAATGCCACATCAATTGGTTCTTGAAATGCATTATATGTAAATGATTTAATTGTTTCACCATCTGTTGTCATTTCTGTTATAAATTTACTACGCCAATTTACAATAATTAAACCATTATTTGATATTGTTATACCAGTACAACTTCTACCCAATAAACCTTCATTTGTTATATGTTTTATAAATTCGAAATTTTCATTCAAGACTTTTATACGCGAATTACCAGTATCTAATATATAAATTAATTGTTCATTTTCATCATATGTTACAGCAACTGGTTGTATAAATTCATCTTTACCACTACCATAATTACCATAAATTAATATAGGATTATTATGTTCAGTTACATCAAAATATAATGGACAATCACGAATTGAACGTTCAAATATTGAAATTTTCATACCATAACGACCAGGTTTCAATATACGAAATAATATTTTATATGTACCATCATCACAATCAATTATATTAACCGGTATTAAATCATTATTAATATTATCATTATTTATATTATTAACTGAACATAATTCAACATGTATAGGATCACCACCATTCTTACGTTGATTACCATGATAATCAACAGTTGATAATATTATTGAATTCTCTATACCGACAATAACTTGACTATTTAAATTTGCTTGACATAAACTTGGAAATGTTGTACTTGTACGTACACGTCCTAATAAATTTAATTGTTCCTCAATTATTTCTATACTATTATTTTGTTTAAAATCACAAGTTATAAAAGCATTTTCACGCGGTTCACCTAAACTAGATGCTGTATCTAATTTTTCTGTTAAACTTTCAATTCGTTGCGTTATATTACGAACTTCAACTTGATATTGTAAACCTTGACATTCTTGTTCAACCTAAAAAATTATAAATATTGTTAATAACGATACAAATATACCAATAAAATAACTAAATGGAGAAATAATAAAGAAAATTATAAGGCAATGAGAGTGTTTAAACTTTAATTAAACCCTATTACGGTCATATAGTACGTGCAACTTTTTTTTGACTTGTTGGCCTTTTGAAAACAAAAACATGACCATTATCGTGATTGTTTATTTCCTTTCAAATAACTGGTCAAGTCAAATTTGGTTTATTATACTATAGATCGAAAGTACAATAACCCCTAATTTAGCACGAACCTTTTTTTTTATAATCATACTCTTTTTTTAACCAAGATAATAACGGTCCTCTGTTCTTTGACCCGTCTCTCTTACACTCTAATTACGGCTAATTCTTCTTGTATAAATCGGAATGTTTTCTTATTATACACAATTAAGGAGGAAAATACAGGGTTATTCACATCGACCAGTAATTCGAAACATATTTCAAGGATTTGTAGATCGGTACTTGGAGAAGAGTTTAGCAATATTAGAACCTCGTAGCTCATTTGGAAGTTGGTCGAAAAACGATCGTTTTGGAGGTTAAGATTTTCAAAAATGAGTTATACACGTTAAACGACTTAGAATGACTCGAAGGCGAAACATTTCCACCCATTCTAGAATAAAAGGGAAAAAACAGAAACAAATATAGGAGTCATTCTAAATCGTCTTGCTTGCTTAGTTCGTTTTTGAAAATCGCGACATTGTCAGAAGCGAGCCTTTTTTTGACCAACTTCCAAATGAGCTACGAGGTTCTAATTTCGCTAAGATGATCTCTAGACACCCTTTTATAAATCCCTGAATTGTTTTTCAAATCGTTCGCTAACTAATAGAAGCTTCATAAGAATTGACTTTAAAAAATAACACCCGTACAGGGTGTTGATTCTAAATATGGTCGATACTATAAAAATCATATTATTTGACGCGCGTTTCGAAAAATATTTTAAAGATTTGAAGGGTAGTCCCTGGGGAACGTTTTAGCAAAATTATAACCTCGTAGCTTATTTGGAAGTTGGCTAAAAAACGCTCGGATTCGGCAAGATTACAGTTTTCATAAATAAGCTGAACACGTAAAACGATTAACAATGACGCAAAGACTGTCTCAAAGTTGATTTTTTCGTTTTACTCCATTACATGCTACAAAAATGGTCCTAATTGTGCTAAAATGATTTCCAGGAACTATTCTAGAATGCACTGGAGAAAAACAAAAAAGACTCGATGTTGGAATAGCCTTTGAGTCATTTTAAGTCATTGAACGTGTACAACTAGTTTTTGAAAGTCGTAACCTTCTTCAAAACGATCGTTTTTTGACCAACTTCCAAATGAACTACCAGGCTCTAATCTTGCAAAAATTTTCCACAGGTACCGATCTACAAATCCGTTTTGGATAATGTTGTGATTTAAAAAAACGGGATACACACGCAAAGCCACCAAGAATGAATCTAAGACCCATCCAACATTGATTTTTTTCGTTATTCTCCATCGTATTCGAGAAACAATGGGAAACATTTCCATGTGTCAAAATAAAATGGATAAAATGAGAAAATCAAAGATACTTAAGCCACTTTAAGTTATTTTAAGTGTGCAGTTCGTTTTGAAAATAGCGACATCGTCAGACATGCACCTTTGTGTTACCAACATACAAATGAGCTACGAAGTTCTAATTTTGCTAAAATATTTCTCTAGGGACTATCCCTATTGCTACTGACAATTTCCATTATTTGTCGAGTGATCCGAAAAATATTCCAATGTTTTGTAGTTGGGTCCTTGTACAAAATTAGAATCTCGGACTCTCGGACCTCGTTTAGAAGTCGGTCAAACAATATTGATTTTTTCGTTTTCCTCCATTTTATTCTAGAATGCAATGGAGAAAAACAAAAAAGAGTCAATGTTGGGATGGTCTTCGAATTATTCTGAGTCGTTTTGCATGTTTAGTTCGTTGTTAAAAATCGTAATCTTGCCCGCATTTGACCAATTTCCAAATAAGCTACGAAGTACTAATTTTGTCATAAGAACTTTTCGTCCAACATGAATCATCCTGTATAACTGAGACTTTATTTCTCTAACGTAATAATTGAACTATATTGGAATGTTGTTGTTATAATTACCTTATTTTTTTCACTTTCAATTAAAGAATGCTGTTCTTCTAAAACTCTCTTTTTCTCTAAACATGTTGTATTCAACAATTCAATAATCTCTTCTTTTCGTTTATCTAACAATGCTTGTAAATGTTGAAATGTTGTATTGATTTGTTCTAAACATGATTCTTTGGCAGCATCTAAACGACGTAACTCTGAACTAACACCATCCTGTGCTTGTGTCAACTATATAATTATATAATTATTAAAGCTATATAATTATTGTATTATAAAATTGAATTACCTTTGATATACATTCATTAGCTTTATATAATAATATCTCAGACATACGTTTAATTGCAATCGAAAATGGTATAATTGTATGTTCACAACTATTTGTTGTATCATTATGTGAACCATTTGTACATATTGTACAAAATACTGTATCGCATGTTTCACAAAATAATAATTCTTGATTTATATGTACGGAACATTTTGGTATAACTTCACGTCGTTGTCTGGACATTAAATCTAATAATTGATTGACAAGAAATGATGGTGGTAATGCTGATACACCACCACGTGGTATTGTTATTAATTCACGACATATTGGACAACGAAATGAACCTGTATCTCTTGTTTGTGATGCTGCTATTTTCGTTAAACAATGTAAACATACAGTATGTGAACATTGTAATAATTTTGGTGTATGCTCATTACCATCATACATACCTGAAAAATGAATAAAAGAGGACAATAATTACAAAAATAATTTTAAACAAATATAGAAATTGCGAATTTATATAAAAACAATTCAATTAAATCACAGATGAAAAAATCACCAATATTTTGTTTATAAAATTAGAAATTTGTTAACCAAACCCACCAGTCCATAAGCCATCTGTAACAACGAAAATTGTTGTTTTACTATTTTTGATGGTTTTTCCTTTTTAAATTGTGTATTTTTCAATATTTGAAACGTTTCTCAATATGAAAATTTGTTTATTTTTTCGTTTGCTCTTTTAAAATTAATTTCGTAACAACATTTCTAAATATACAAAAGCCCTAGGATTAAAATTAAGCAAAAATAGATTGAGAAACGTTTTGTATAAAAGACCCTAGACGCAAATAAATTTCTACAACTATTCAAATTAGAAAAATTATAATAAAGCGATAATATAATGAAATTCTTCTTACATAAGCACGTGCCACAAGTCAGGAAACTTTCATTAAAATCTTCATAATTAATGCTAACAGTCTCCACTAATGTTGAATTCATACTGACCATCCTTTCGCCCAATCTTGTGCTATATAAAACAACAATAACAACAAAATCAAATAAATAATAATCAACAAACATCAACTATTAAATTATTATCAACAAATAAAATGGTTTTCATGGTAAACGGGCATGAAACAATTCGAAATAATAATAGCAACAATAAATATAAAATAACCAAAGTTGTTATATGGGTTCGTTGACCATTTCATACACCATCAAACCATAATGTCTTTAAGGCAACAACAACACGTACAAAAAGGGCATTACTATAGAAATTCTTTAAATTCTACAATTACAAATAATAAGAAACTGGTTTCAGATTGGTAGATTATTAATCTTATGGCCTTAATACGCATAATTAATTTAATTAAACAATTATAATACAAATTAGATTATACCAAATTATATTATTGTATAATTTATTAGAGAGAAAACCAATAACAAAGTCTAAAGATACAATTTGATTTCTTTAATTTAATCAATTAATTGTTTATAAAAAATAAATATTGATAAATATTATCCATAATATGTTAAAGTATTATAAATGCGCAAATTATTTCAATAATATACGTATTTAAATCCACAAGAATTCTATTAAAAAAGAATCATAAAAATAGAAATTCTCTAATCAAGGGCTTTCCGTTAATATATCATTAATTCTAATTATAATTTAATTTATTTTTAAAATCACAGTAATTATAAATAAGCATGTTGTATTTGTTGTTGTTTTTTTTGTGTGTAATTTTGCGTGCGTTTAGATAAGAGAACCTTACCGTATCGTATATTGTAATGGTTCCATTATTATTAATTATGATTCTTTTTCGTGATTATATAAATAATGATTTATTGTCATCTATTTAAAACACGAAAACTCTTAACAATCTCTTTAATATAACTGAGAAACAAGTCAAAAGTCAAAAACAAGTCAGCTGTTTAGAAATAAAATAAAACACGGACGCTTGCGCTCTTCTATATCAATAATATACAATAATTTAAAAACTATTGTTATAAACAAATCACGAATATTGTTAACATTTAAATGGAAAATCTATAATTGAAAATATAGCAACAATACGATAGGTTCGGCTCTATTTTGGTAATAACAATAAGGCAGTTGTATAGTAATTGTAGAATTTTGTATTTTTGTATAAACAAATGAATAAATAGGGCTTATTGTGCGACAAATTACAAAAATTGATTCGCATTGAAAACAGTGCGAGGTTTTATTATTATTATTATTTTTTCAAACAATAGTTGTACATATGAGTCAACAGATATGAATATTCTAAATAGGCAATGTAACTCATGAAAGTTATGAATATAAATAAATAAGAAGAATCGTCTTTACAAAATCAGATAATACGAAGATGTTCTACTTTTTTTTTAATTAAATTTACTCATAAAAAACCCGTGTGAATAAACTCATTGTACGTGTATGAAAAGAAAAAAATTAGAAGTGTACGTAATGCTGCTTTAAATAAGTCAAGAGAGAAATGTGAAGATATGGGAGAGTAGTTACTTATAATAGATGGAACAGGAAAATGTATCTACTGATGTTAGATGAAAAAAAAAAACACGAACATTTATGTAAATATACAAGAGAATTATTACAACATCCTCCTATAAACGAAGTACTCTCAACATTTACGTCAATTGTAAAGATTGAATAAACATAATTAAAATTTGGTAGTATCTATGAATTCTCAAATATTTCAATAAACATCAAAAATAATAACACTTTAGAATCAATAGGGTAAATACAATAAGTAGAAAAGTTGTATTTACAACAATAGGGGACTTGTTAAACGAGTTTTCCTTAAACAATGGACAATTTTTTCGAAATGAAAACACAAAGAACTTGTATACTTGAGTCTAAAAGCTATTCAATAACGAAACAATTGACAGAAATATTCCGAGTTTAATTTAAATAAATTCCAAATTTCACTGTTGTATCTTCCCCTAGAATTTCCGAGGTTGCTTTTATTTTTTTACACAGCTATTGTCGATAATAACATACTCTATATATCTTAAATTAGTCGACTTTGCTCAAAATATATACAGGATGATCCAACAACAGGATGGCCCATTAAAAATACATAGCTAGCTTAATTTTTAAGCTCGTTTTTAAATATATTTGAATATAATAAGGGTTTGTAAGGGCTCCCTGGAAAACATTTTAGTAAAATTAGAACTTCATAGCTCATTTGGAAGTTAGTCAAAAAACGCTTGCTTCTGACCGTTACAAAAAACGAATTATATACGTTAAACGTCTTAGAGGAACTCGAAGATTCAACATTGATTTTTTTCGTTTTTACTATTGTATTGTGGAAAAACAAAAAATCAGTGTTAGTAGGGCCTCCGAGTCATTCTTAGTCGTCTTACGTGTTCAACTCGTTTTTAAAAATCGCGATATAAT
>JAZBGW010000950.1:0-19007 GCA_037464815.1 Mylabris variabilis
AAAAACAGTTGGAAAGGTCCACGCGTCATTCTTATTGATTTTGCGTGCTTTGCTAATTTTTTAAAATTGCGACATTGTCCAAAACGTTCGTTTTTTGACCAACTTCTAAATAAGCTACGAGGTTCTAATTTTGATAAGACGATCTCCAGGGCCGCTTCTACAAGTTATTGAAATAGTTTTCGAATCGCTCGCCGGTTAGTAGGACTTTCATAAGAATTAACCGCTTTAAAAAAAACATCCTGTACTCTACACGTTACTATTATGTTTAATACTAATCGAATAAGTTGTACTTAAACTATATTTATAATTTTTTTAGCTTTCTCTAACATTGTGTTCATATTTTATATAATTATTTATTTTTTATATTGTGTATGTACAAATGATATATTTTATAACCATTTTAATGCTTTAGAAATTTAGCTTTGTTCAAATTTTTGTTTGTTTAGCAGTTAAAAATTTGTGTCTGGTGTCTAATCAGAATTCGTCCTGTTCCTTGACTGATAAACAATGATAAACCCGGTAGACTGAAAATTTCTGATATATTCGTGTTTTTTTTTTCAAAAAAATGCATGATTTTAAAATGGATTTCAAAATTGTCTTTTGATCAAATATTAATATTTATAATAACAGAAAACGAAAAAACATTGTTGTGTAGATTGTGTAAAAATTATCTAAAAACATATTTTAGCAATAATTCTATTAATGTTTGTTCAACTTTAATCATAACCACTGTTGCACTTATTAGTGCCTTATAAGACACAATTTATTTTTATGTTAATTAAAACCATATTTATTTATACCAAGAAGTGTAGAAATAAATCGATTAATTTTAATTAGCCACTGCATATATGATAAATATTGTTGAATTATTGTAAATTGAAAGTACCTTTTTTAAGATTTATATTTATACTCATGAAATGTAGCTGTTATGCTCAGGGTTCTGTATATCACGTATAATCGTGCCAATAAAATATTTCATTACAAAAAAGTGTATTAACACAATTAAAGAATATAATTTACAAATGCAATTTTTTTAAAAAAAAAGCTTAATTAACATTAGTAATTAAAAATAAATGATTAACATCCCATTAAGGTACCATCAGGATTAGTTTTGGGTTTTGGGAAGCATACTCGTCCGCTGGCATTAAAAACGCAAGTATTAGTGAAAACACCACATGTTGATGATTGTGCATAGTAGACTGACGGTGTTTTCTTGCCTGTATATAAATTTCTTGAGCCTGTTTCCGATTTCGTCACCGATATGAAATTTGGTAGAGATCTGCCACTCTTTAATTGATACCGTACCGGTTGATAAGTGTATCCAGAACCGTAACCATAACGTCCATTGATATTTTGTGTTCTGGATCCGGCCGAATATACAGGTCTTTTATAAACGATCTTTCCACTACCTGGTGTTAAAGTCACACTTTGTGCTTGAGAATTTCTACCGGAAGTGTACGTGTTACGGCCGCTTGAAATTGATTTGACACGTCCACGGAATCCTGGCGGTATTTGATAACCGGGTGAACCAGGAACTGATTCCCCTGGTTGTAATATTGTATCATCTAGTACTGTATCACCGTAACTCTGTTGTACTGTCGCATCTAAATCTTCTAGTGGATCTAAAGCTATTTGTTGTTGTTGATTTTCAGTTTTTTGCGTTATAATCGCTCTATCAGTTCTCCTTTCTGTTTGTTCATCAGTATCGTAATCATCATAAGCGTTTTCATCATTATAATCATCCTCATCTTTATCAATTTGTGGGGCTATACTAGAATTGATTGATACATTTTCCGGAGTGGTTTCAACTACAGACGCCATATGTTTCGGTGTACGATTATATATTTCTGATTCATTAGTTGTTCGCTGTGTTAACGGCTCCAGTTGATCTTGCGTCATTTGATACAATTTCGAACTATGAGAAGTTGAAGAATCTGTTTTCGATACTTGTTGAGTTTGACTTTGACTAGGTCTAAAATTTATTGGCTTAAATGCATTTAGTCGAGAAGGTTGGGTTTGATTGCGTATTCCACTAGTTTGAATATTACCAGAACCAGCTTGGGCTGCTCCAATATATTTAATACCATGATGGAATTTTCCTTGTATTTGAGTTTGTGTTTGACCTGATAATGCACTACTTTGAGCACTAGCCATCCCACCACCTTTAAAAGGTGTCTGTTGATCATCTACGTCCTGTTCATCGTACGGTGAGAATCCAATTTGTGCCTGGGACGAGGTGCTTCCAGGACCATTAGCTTGAGCATCGGCCATGCCTCCTTTACCGCTAGCTTGGACTTGTGTTTGACTACCATGATTCCAGCCACCACTTTGAGCATTCGACATTGTATCCCCTGTGTCGGAATTTAACTGCACTTGAGCCTGTGATTGACCTAAGCCGCCTCTGCCTTGTGCTGAACTTTGTGCACCTTCTTTACCACCAGAAATTTGCGTCAATGCACCTCTAGATCCATCATCACTGCCAGCTGAAGCTGAAAATGATCCAGATCCACTGTATGTACCTGATACTTGAGACTGAGCGGTTCCTCCACCGTATTTGCCTTGAGATGAAGCAGAGACTTGAGTTTCATTGTTGTTTTGTTGAACAGACGTTTCTGCTTGAGAATCGGAATCATCAGTTTGTTCACCAGCTGTTGATACAAAACGACCATATTGATCAATATATCCACCTTGAACTGCCCCTGGTGGTCTAGCATATTCTGCTGGTTTAGCAGAACCAGATAACAGCTGCCCCCCAGGACCTAAGACATAACCTGGCTGCCCTGTTTCATGAGTTGTTTGTGCACCTTGTCCAGGTGGTACACCTGTACCTGATATTACCTGCCCCCCAGGACCTAAAGCATATCCTGGTTGTCCTGCTCCATAATTTGTTTGTGTACCTTGTCCAGGTACATGACCTGGTTGTCCTGCACTTCCAGTAGGATAAGCGGGTTGTCCTCCGGGTATATAGCTAGGTTGTCCCGAAACTCCCCCAGGTATATATCCTAGTTGTCCCGGAGTTCCAGATATATATCCTTGTTGTCCTGGAGCTCCATTAGATATGTATCCGGATTGCCCAGAAGATTGACCGGGTATATACCCTGTTTGTCCGGCAACTTCATTAGGTGTATACGATGATTGTCCAGTACCAACACCGACAGGTATATGTCCAAGATGTCCTGGAGTGCCACTAGAAATGTAGCCAGGCTGCCCTGCTGTTCCAACTACATATCTAGATGAACCATCACCGATATTGGGCCCTTGTTGTCCACCGACATAACCAGTCTGTCCTGGAGCACTAATATATCCAGGCTGAGTTGTTCCACTTTGTATTATATAACCAGGTTGTCCAGCACCAGTTACGTGCCCCGGTTGACCATTAGTTACAGAAAAAACGCCTGGTGATAACATTATTTGCCCATCACGACCCGGTTGTACATATCGAGATGGTTGTGGAACAACTGTCGCCCCTGGTTGTTCGTATGTATATCCTGGATACCTAGGTTCTACTGCACCTGGTATATATCCAGATTGTCCAGGTCTCACTAAAGCTCCACTACCTATAGTTGTAACACTTGGTCTTGTATTGACGCCAGGCACAGCGCCTGTAACCCTTCCATTTTCATAAGCTGTATAGTCACCGGCAAATGTTCCCGAAAATTTACCACCACGATCAGTTTGTTGATTATAGTCTCCTGAAAATTGCCCACTGAATTTACCTCCTGTAGGTCTCTGTTGACCAGGATATTGTCCTGTTCCCGGTTGAACAGGAAAAGTCACTTGTTCTGGTTTACCAGGTATTTGCCCAGTAGGTTGACTAGGATAAACAATTTGACCAGGAACTTGAGTTATACCAGGCCCTACAGGATATTGAGGTTTACTCGGTATTTGAATCCCAGGAGCACTGGGCAATTGTATGCCAGGTTGTTGTGCACCTCTATCTGTCTGTACTGGTATTTGTACTCCTGCCCCTCCTGGTTGTCTAGACAATTCGGTACCTGGATATCCTACGGGAACTCCTGTATATCCTGGTACTTGTCCAGGTATTTGTACAGCTGGAATCTGTTGTCCTGGATAACCAGGCTGTGTTATTACTTGCCCTGGATGTCCAGATGGTTGTTGCCCGCCTATTTGTTCTCCTGGATAAGATGGTCGAAAGAACACTTGACCTGGAGGTCCAGACGGCTGTTGTCCAACAATTTGTACCCCTGGCGTTTGTACGGGCCTCTGTTGTCCTGGATATCCTGGTTGAACTAGTACTTGACCGGGAGGCTCAGAAGGTTGCGGTCTAATGACTTGTCCATCTGGTGTTTGAACAAATTGTCCAGGATATCCTGGTTGTCTTGGAATATATGCTGTTTGACCTCCTGGAATTTGCCCATTGGGATAAATTAACTGCCCAGGACTTTGTATTGATGGATAAATAGATGGTGTAGATTGTCCTGGTATTTGTCCTATAAATTAAAGTATTTAAACAAATTATAAAAATATTTATAATAATGGTACCTGGTGGAACTACTTGTCCTGGTTGTGAAGGATGGCCTGGTATTGTTTGCAATGTTCCTTCAGATAGTCCTGGTCTTCTTAATTGTCCTGGTATTTGTCCTATAAGTTTACTCAAGAAATTTAAACAAATTATAAAAATATTTATAATAATGGTACCTGGTGGAAGTGCTTGTCCTGGTTGTGGAGGATGGCCTGGTATTGCTTGCAACGTTCCTTCAGATAGTCCTGGTCTTGTTAATTGTCCAGAATATCCAGGAGCTGTAACTTGTCCATTGTGTCCAACGGGAACGGAAGGCCGTCGAAATTGATCGATTTCACTTCCATAACATTCATCACAACCAACAGGACTACTTTGACTTTGAGCCTGACCCATACCACTGTTACCAGCTATGTATAATTGAATAATTAATAGAATGAAATTTTGAAAATTATTAAAAACCTACTGACAACAGCTTTCGAACTTCCATAGCTGGATTCTGCTTCTGCTTTTCCTGGATCGTTACTATTTCCATAATTTAAATATTGTGATTGTGTTTGACCACGTACTCTGCCAACAAAGAAATGTTTCGTCTCCCTTTTAGTAATCGTTTTTTTCACCGGTATCGTCTCCTCTTCAACAATATCATTGTTGATTGTGTAACTAGTAGAATTCACCTCTTGTAAGAGATAAGTGGGGAAACCTCTGCAAAATTCATAAAGTCTCTGTCCTGCTAACATCCAAATCTAACAACAAAGATTTCGGTACATTCAATTCATTCTATAATTATTCGGGGAAAAATACTTGTCTTTTGGATAATGGACGATCCGAAACAAAGAAATCCTTCGCTATACTGTTGGCATCGGCGGTAACATTTTGTTTGATTAGAGTTTCACTGGATTTTAAGAACTCCAATAAACATCTTGATTTGATCAAATCTTTGTAAGCAACAATTCGCTAAAAATTCATTTTTTTTTAAATTTATTTCTCTATAAATAGGTATCGAAAATACCGTTTGATAATCGTAGAATATACGAGACTTCGGTGATCCATTCTGGATTGAATTTATTAATGACGACACATCATCGGAATTAGGAACATCCTACAAAAATAAAACAACTCTAACTAAAAACCGTTTTATCGAATTTGTCCTAGAATGATTGACCCCTAAGCCAAAAAAATCATTGATAACAGCTCTATTAACCTAGAACAATATTAAAAAAAATTGAAAAAAAAACACTTTCTTTGAATACGTTTCACAACTAAACCTCGAACAACAATAAATCTAAGAAAACAAACCGTGACTTTTGATGAACTCGTAAACGAAAATTGCCGATTATTTCGATATTTATGCAAAAAAATTGTGAATTTTGACAGAAAACATAAACAATAAAGATTGACGAATTGCGATATGTACTCACCTGAAATAGTGGTAATTGGTGTTGGTCTTGTTGTTGAAGACAAAAGCTGGCCACCACTAGTGCACAAATTAAAATCAGTCGCGCCATCGAAGTAACTGACCGCCGTGCGGCCTATCATGAAATGCTGAATCTATTCCTGGTTATGGATGACCCTTGACATGGTGTCCCCTACAGATATCTGTTATATTAGTTTTGGATTTCGTTCATTTATATATACGCTTAGATAATAATAAGAAGAAGAAAAAATGAATACATTCATCCTTGTAATCTGATAATGACGTCGTTTTCGTTTTGTCTTTATACAGGAGCGATTTGAAATTATTTCGCATTTCCTTGTGCTTCTCTCGATTCTAGAAAGGCATGAATGGAATTTCCTACCGTTTACACTAGAATTCCAAACAGTCTAGATATGATTTTAGTCATTTATTTGGTAAATTTGCCCGATTTCAACTACTGCAACGTAATTTTTCGACCAACCATCGTATATGCACAAATAAATTTTGTTTTAATCACAGCCGGATTCCATAAATTACTACTTGTAATTAGCATTCATCAGTTAATTAAATGACCTAAAAATAAATCATTGTTTATGATCCGTACATGAAACTTATGCAACTTTGTTTTGTTATCATCGTTCCTTCAATTCAATCATATTGTGCGAATTTTTAATTAAAAAAAAACAGTCAATTAAGAGATTATTTATTTGTTTATTCGTTTATTAAAAAATGTGGTTGTATAAAAGTACACAAATCTAAATATGAAACGGGAATGAGACCAATTAATCAAGGGAATGAAAATTACTATTATTATCATTATTATTATTACTGTTATAGCGAAGATTAAGTAATTCACGCGTCTAAAACTAATGAACTTAGTCTAAAAGAATTGCAAATCCGGCCTTAAACTTACTCATTACTAAGTACACAATATAATAAAACACCAATCTTTTCTATAAATAAGAATCTTATTACTAGATAATAATATAAAACAATTAATTGAATATATTTAAAGTGTTATTCAGAACTGAAAATTCCACTTATAATACTGAAAAAGAAATTTCGTTTTAACCATGAACACGATTTTAAGCAATCCCGATCCTCATCACAATTTCGGATTCTCATCATTTAATTGCCTTAATCCCTAAAATTAGATTGATTTGTTGATGTAATTCTTGCGAATCTTTATCTTCAATTGAGCGGATCTACAAATTTAGATGAAGATGGGGGATTCGTTACTAAATTATGTTAATGACTAGGAGATTTTATATCATTAGCCGATACGAATTTAAACGGAGGCAAACAAAAACAAACTAAATCTATGGTTAATTTCAAATTTGTTAGTAGAAATAAATAAAACTTAAAACTTAATGACTACGTATCAACACAGTTTAATATGTATTCTGTGTTCGATACGTTAAAGAACAAAGACTAGAGACACTCTCGTCTATCATCTTCCATAAAATATCCTGTTAGATATTTTAATCGAACCAAAACGCCAGATGAGAACTAAAAATAAAACTGTACTATTTATCGGCTAATAGTATGATAAAACATAGCCATTTTTTCTATATATAATCTATAATCAAGGTTATTTATATACATATTTGGCAAGAACAAGGGCTCTAATTATTGATTAATTTTTTTAAAACTATCAAATTTTATTTAATTACCAAAGAGATTTTTTAAACGGTGTGGACGGATATTAAATTATAAACGAATAATCAGACTAGAAACTAAAGACTACAAAAGAAGCTGCCATATGAAGGCAATTAAAATCTAAGCACATTTAAGGATTAGCTCTATAATAATGGCACATAAGAATCCACGTAACTAATAAGGCACACAAAGCCACTTTAATAATTAAAATCTATAATGGTCCCTTTATGGAATTCGTAAATTTGTTTTACTTTTCTTTCAAATTTTAAACAGTTATAGCCATTCCTAATCCGTATCGATCTGAATTTTGTCGATTTTGCGACGAGAAATCCATCGGTTGTTCTTGTAGGATTTGCGTAATGCTCTCAAAACGTCCTGTTGGATTTAAAATAACCGATGGGTGTTTTATTGTTGAATAAAGTATACGTTCAGGATTCGGTGATATAACCGTTGAACGGTACAACATTGGTGATCGTATCGGCCGTTCAGGTCCTTTGATTACTGTATCGCCTAAACGGTTTGTTGTCGAGACGATTACAGGTGTTGGTGATGATAGATTCTTATCTGGTGTTGCTTCCCTACTCGTAGAGTGTCGTCCATTTATCCTCATACAAGATGATTCTTCATGTTTGTATAGATAGGATTTTAAGGCGAAAGCTTTACCGCATCGCCCACAAATATGCGGTTTTGTATTGGAGTGCGTTTGAATGTGGGCACGAAGATTTGATTTATCAGCAAAAGCTTTATTACAAATTGTACACTTGAATGGCTTCTCACCTAGAACCGATCGCCGGGGTTAATTCCTACCCAAAAACCAATTAATCTTTCTTTTTTTTTACCTGTATGAGTCCGAATGTGGCCTTGTAGTAGCCATGGTCGAGAGAAGCATTTGCCGCAGTATTGACATTTGCAGCCTTGATTATGTGTACGGACATGCATCGAAAATGCCGGCATACTAACGTAAAGTTTATCGCAATGTGGACATCTTCTGGCTTTCTTATCACCGGGACTACGATGTGTTTGGCGATGGCGGGCCAAATTACTCGATGTACTATACCGTTTGCCACAATCGTTACATTCGTGTTCGTTACTTTCATTCGTTATCGTTGTAACCTCCGAAGTGGTGGTGATATGATGTGGCAATGATACTTTTTGTGGATCAATTGTTTGTGGCGTCTATAAAATTGAATCATTTAAATCAGCCGATATTTACAGTAGAACTACAACAAACCTTGCTCAAATGAGGTCTTGGTGTTCTTGAGGATTTGTCGAAAAGTTTATGAGTATAGGTAAAGATTGATTGTTCATTATTGTTATTGTTTGTATTTATTGTTGAATCTCTTTGTTCTAAAATTTGTCCAGTCGCCACCGCCACCTCGGCTAATTTCGTTAAATTGTACAATTCATCTGGACATTCTAGATTACTGTCAGACAAATTTTCGATCCGTTCTTCTGGTATACTAACTGAATGTTCAGGACTTGAATCTATAACAAAACAAATATATTGTTTGTTTTGAACATAAAATTATAGTTTTGACAACGTGTTAATCCACCTAGTACTATAAACTTTTAGTATTTGGGCCAAAAGTGGAGGCTCTGTAAGGTGTGATCGGCAAATTGCCAAATCGCAACAAGTCGTTATTGTCGACAACAAGTAGCTGCCCACTTTTGCTTACTGATTATTATTATTATTATTGGTGATTTTAATAGAAATTTGGCCATGTGGTCAATTTTGTCAGAAGCATCGTTCCCGCATAAATATTGCGAAAATAAACGAAAATTAATATTTTCAACAACATGACTCATATTCAGTGAATAAACTTTGGCGAAAATTTATATCGTAGAAAAACAATATGGAAAACTTTTCCAACAAATTAAAATTTTTAACACGAAAATCTTCCAAAAATAATTCCATTTTTTTCCTAAACGATTATAACGCAATCGTGTCGAACACATAGAAAATAACTGATCAGAAATAGACAGGTAGGAAATGACGACCTAATTGGATTCCAGGTGTGTTGATACTCCTGAATCGGCAACAAAAAGTATTCTAAAATCTTTTCCAACGTATTAATTTAATAAAATTTGTACGATTAGATCAGAACAATTTTCAAATTCTAATTTTATCGACATGATTTTGACTTGTTGGCAGTTGAAATATAATCACCACTTATCGATCAAAATACAAACTTTCCCAAAATACTATTTCAATTTTTCAAGTGCGTAATACTTTCCTAACGACTCACCTTTGATGTTTATATCTTCAGGGTTGTATCGACGATGTGTAATTAAAAAAGCTCGCGGCATATTCTTTCTTATTATTTCCAAGCAAAAACTTACATACAACTTAATTCACCAAATTGATTGACATAATTTTTGACAGATTGATTAACAAAAGAAACTCAATTTTGTTGGAGACACAATCTAATGAAATTCAAACTGATAACAAATATGTTATCTAAAGTTGAGTGATATGACTGGTATAGTGAGTGCTTTGAGCTTTACTGAGTTAAAGAAACGCGTTAGCTGTTCTATATTTACATTTCTTGACGCGTGCCAAGTTCCAGAAGCTAGTAGGGATGCTGCGGCCGCCCCTTTGCCTCCGCCTAAAGTTGTCGCCGTCCATTGGCCCTCCCGCACCGACTTTCATATTCACCGATTGTCTTGAATTTTCCGTTTCTCATCCATCAACAATGCTGATTACTTATGGATTAAATAGGATTTTTTGGCAATTATTTTGATATGATTTTTTTTTAATTTGGAAAATTGTGCCAAATTTTGAGACACAATGTTTCAGTTTATTAATAAGACAGCAGGTTCAAAGATCCGACGAAATAACGCCAACGAATACCTGTTGAAAATTATTTGGCAAAGCCTCAATCGTTTCAGTTTTTGTATTTTTCATAGAAAATTATCGTTTACTGAATTTGGTGAGAATTTTTAAAACAATAATGGCGCCAGTTCGTGTGATTGTTTTCAAAACATATAAAAACAGTTGGAAATGGTTTTGTAAATTTTCTTAGCGGTACTATCAATTCAGAAAACAACAATAAAATCTCAAGCAATTGTACAAACAACTTTAAAGATGCAAAGTATAGTTGTATAAACATATCATTGCTGTTTAAATTGGCAATTAATCGAGAAATTCTCTTAAAAATGTCTTTATTTCAGTTTACAGTTGTGTCATGTAAAAGTCTCAACTTGAATGGATGCCACTGACGTTACTCAAACCGTCTAAATTCAGAACAAGGAATGCGTCCCGACGTTGCCGGCGTCTGTTAACATTTGGCTGATGGCCACAACCACCTCTTTAGTATAACTAAACATTTCAGCCACTGACTCATCAAATATGATTTTGTATTCTTTCTGTTTTTTGTTGTTTTTTTTTTATGAAAAATATCGGAAATTTCGTCTACAAGAAAATGCAAGAGAAGGATGCAAATTCGACTGAAATATCCCCATTTGGGAAATATGTAGACAAGAATGCGACACATCACCTCAAAAGGGTCGCAAGTTCATTGAGGGTAATGTAGGAAGTCAGGGGTTGCGACCAGACACGACCTAGACAGGCCAGGTGATCATCCGTCAGCAACAGAGATGAAATGCTTATTAGAATTCATTCAATAAAGAAGGACAACAACAATAAACGGAAGTCAGGTTGGACGGGACACGTGCCCTTAAATCCCATCTTGTTCACAGTTGTTCCATGGTAAATAGATTGTTGTTTTAACGACAACCCCTGCTATTCTTTTCAACTTTTACCAATTATTATGGTACAGAAATTTCTTAATTGCTTTTAAGACGGTGTTTGTTGATTGATATACGAATATAAACTGTTTTAACAAGATTTTGCCAACATATGTGTAAATGTCGAATTTTCGTAATCTAGCGTTGATCTAAGAGTTTATAGTGAATTACCACGCACCGTTGTTGTTGTTATTGAGGAAAAAAAAGTAAAAGCAGGACTACAACACGTGCTCCTGGTTTGTTTTTGTTCGCTTCCGTTATGAACGCTTACTTTCAGCATACCGCTTTTTATAAATGCAACATTTAATGATGGTAAACCGCACGCGAATCTGGCCAAATTCATCAATGAATTTGTTGCAACACATGTCCTCACCGACCATATGTGGTACTTCTATTCGAGCAGGACGGGGGGGCACGAGAAGCAGCCCAAAAATACCAGCAGGTGCTCTTCATTGACAATTCCACCAATCTTATTATTAAATAATTAATATAATAAAGAAATATTAGAGGGATTAATGATTTTTGGTTAACAATATTGCTGTAAGATCTAAATTTATATTGTTGAGACAATAACTTCCCAGGGTTGGTGATTGCTGTTTATGACAGGGAGGGAAGTATAAGTGCACGTTTTATTTCTATTTCGGTAACCACCTCTACATCCGTTTTCTCTGGTATAGCTGATATTTATGTCGGTGCATTAGCATTGAACACTGGTTGAATTTTATTGCTACAGTTTCAATTTCAAGTCGATTTTGATTATTTTTAGAAGATTTTCATTGAAATTCCAAAATAAATACGTAAATATAAATAGAAGGAACGAGAAAAATATTGCCGATTTTGCAAACACTTTTAATTAGATATGTTTCAAAAAAAAAAGTTGATCTATAGATACAACCACCGTTGCTATATGCAGGGTACCATTTTCTCCCCCGCAGCTGCTGTTTTTCTATACAAGAGATAAATTTAAGACACCTCTCCAGTGGCAAGTGGTATAAAAACACATGTTACACATATGATAAAATCCGCCCACCATGATCTTACTTTGTTTTCAAGTATATTTTCAGCAAAACGGAAATACTTTGTTTCTCCTCCCTTTATGAAATAAAAATCAATGTATGAATATAGGTACATACTTTGAAAAACCCTTTTCTTTGTGCAATGATATTCCATTATTATTTTATTTATTTATTTATTTTATCGTATTGCAAACTAAACGTGTACCAACTGCCCTTTTGTTTGCTATTAAAAATTGTGTTTGGTACACGAATCCACACTCTAACGTTGCGGTGGTAAAAATGCCGTGGCACCTGGTCCCCGGCTTCTGGTTTCCATCACAACCATAAAGAGTTGTTACAATAATCATAGCGCACATACACCTTTCCCGATTAATATCGGCATTTGTGTTGAAAAACAATGAAAGAGAAAAGAAACCATCAAGGATTACCGCGGCGTTATTCTATATTTAAACCAGGTTTATGTGTGCAATAATCGAACAAAATAATCGAAACTAAATCAATTTGAAAAATTGAGAAAATAACGGACTGTCAATATAAAAAAAGGTACCTGTAGTGAAGATTATGCTACACAGTTTCCGGTGTCAGTTCGAGTGTCTTCCGTGCCCTTAAAGAGTTAATATTAATAAAATTAACCAGATGTTTTTAATGAACATCCGTTTCCGCGTATGCCACTGAAACAATTCTATTTAAAAAAAGAATAATAATAAAATAATTAACTAAGATATCAAATTTTATAATTGATTTAGTATTGCATTGTTTGTTGGTATTGGACTTATGATTTCCTTTGTTATCCGGCCACGTGTCACAATACACAAAAAAGGGATTTGTCAAAGTCGGCCGTTCTTGCCTAATATCCCTTTACTCCTCCGCCATAACTTTGTTTGCTTCAAAAAAGGAAGCGTTACAGCTTTGTATATTATTAACATTTCCTTCTGACACCGATTTGTATTGAAAATATACAAAATTCCAGGTCAAGTTTTGTTATAATTATAAGGAACTGATGATGGTGTTGATGGTGGAAACAGTTTTTTCTCTATCATCTACCAAAACAAAACGAAAAAAAAATGGGGAAATCATAACGATAATCTGAAAGATGTTGACAAGATCATAAAACATGCTAAGAATTGGTAGAAAAAACACCGAAAGAGCGGAAAAGGTGTCAACAATTAGTTCACCCTCTTGGTTGTTTTTTTTTTCGAGTTTCGTGTAAATTCTGAAAAAAACTTGTAAGATTATCTATTGTTTAAGTGGGTTTTAAAAATAGCTGATTCATGTTCAATGTTTGTTGATTTTCGAATTTAATCGCAATGTAAAGAGAGAGAAAAAAAGACATAAAATTGTTTGGAAGCTGCGGCAATCTTTCACCTGCTCTCTTACATACATACATAACGTACAATATTGGCAAGCGTGAAAAAAGCGGATACGTTTTTACGACCGTCGTCATGATATTTTTTCAATAACAAACACTCACGAGGGTCCAATATATTCGAGTTGTTTCATTTTGCCACGCGTCCGCTGAATCCCTAAACGCACGTGTACCTACATACGTGTATTGGCAGACAAAACAATTGCCGCACTCGCATATAGTAGGTAAATCACAAATTCAACCCTTGCATTCTTTTCTATCTCAAATTATTTCTAACAATAATTTGAAGAAAAGATGCGGTTTAAATAGATATGTAAATACCTGCACGGTTCGAAATGTTTGTTATAAAACCATCAGTTTTCATGTTTATTTGTGGATTGGATATAGCGGCTGGTAGATGCCCCCAGTTTCAGGAAAACCGGTATAAACATAGGAATTAGTCTGAAAGGATGCAGAAGCTAGTGGTGGATTAATCGTAGTCGTCGTCTCCCAGAAATAAACGTCGTCATTTTGTGTGGTTGTTGGAAAAGTGTAGATAGCAACACGGCCGTGGCCCCTAATACGACAATGAACTCTTCACATATATCTCTCTCTTTCATTTGAATTGGGAAATGCACTCCCCAACAAATTCAACAAATGTCGGGAAAAGATATTTCTGGATTGTTGAGGGTTTCGAGCTGAAAATAGCCAAACGAAAGGAGTGTTTCTCAAAACTGTTGAGACCTGTTGGGAGAATCACAGGCAGCGCTAAAATTCAAGAAATTCAAAACAAAAACACAATGCTTTTTCCCCAAAACAATGCTAGAAATAGATTTCAGCTTGGATATGTATCGGAATGTTGGAAAAGAGACACCGGACGTTACTCATGAAATTCTTAGGATCATTGGAAAATCTAAATTAGTAATAAAATAAACACAAATTGTATCAGTCACACCGTATAAATTTTACAAGAAACAATTTGGCATTCATTATTGTGCAAATTTTGCAGGCAGCTCATTCGAAATTTGTACGCGATTTTAGTTAATATACTGACATCTAGCGTCGTTCTGGTGTTTCAATACCCACAAACTTTGTAACATAAAAACGAAAGCTTTCACCTCACAATTGCTCTCAGGCATGTAAAGCTTCAGCTACTTGGTTCGGAGATGGCGTTACCGCTTTTTTAAAAATTCCATTTGAACAAAAATGAGAAAACCAACAGTAAAATAGATCTGTATTTATTAAAATGAATTATGTATAAAAATATAAATAAAATTAATTCCAATCACCATTCGATTAGTATTTAATATTGTGATGTACTATAAAAGAGTGGGTGTGTCTTTTATTTATCTTCTAATTCTTCCATTGCGAATCAAATCCAGCCGCTGAATCAGAATCCGAGTCGTTCGTAGGTCCTTTCGGTAAATGTCTAGTAATTTGTCTTGGTGTACTCGGTGTACTTATCACAACACCATCTTGTATACGTTTCGTTTTTCTCTTAACAAAACTACCTTTACTTTCCTATTAAGAAAGAAAAATACAGTTTTAAGAATAAAAAAATGAGGATTTACAATTAGATAAACTACCTGATGGTTAACATTATCAGCTGATCCCCAGCCCTTGTGCATTTTCTCTGACGTTGTATCAAAGGGATTGACTGAACCTCCGCCAACACCTAAGAAATTGCTAAAAGCTTCTGTTGTTTTCTTTACGCGAACATTCAGCGAACCAATTCGTAAAAAGCCCAAATCTTTATCTAAATAAAATTAGTTTTGAGAAATAAAATTTAAAACTCTATTATTGCTTACCTGATTGTTTTTTTCGTTCCTTTATTTCTGGAAATTAAAGAAAATTGTTGTATAATTTGATGGAGCATTGAATGAAAGAACAAAAAATAATAATCTTAAATAGTTCTTTATTAGTAATAATAGTAAACATGCAATTTAAAAAAAAAAATACTGCGACAGAATAAACAAAGCATTCAAATAAATGACTAGTTGTATGGAAAACAAAGTACTGATTTCAATGGTAATAGATGGAAGAGTAAAAACTGCAAAATTCAGCAACTATTTGTTGACTGTATAAGAACCGAAAAGGACCTTTCCGGGATAATCAACATGTGATTTGGCTGTTGATGGTAAAGGTTTATTTTTAAATCGAAAGCTGTTTTGCTTGGAGGAAAGCTTGCCATGCTGTTTTATGTTTCCATTATACTCACTACGAACATTGTCCGTCAATGTCTTTTGTTGCCTAGCTATTAGATAATATTCAGGCAAACGTCCGCTATAATCTCGAATTTTCGAATCCGCTTCTATAATAATTTCCAATAAAACAAAAATAAATCTCCACATGAATACAATTCTTTATATTTACTTACTATAGACTTCAATTAATAGTTTGAAAATATCTTTATGACCGAATTGTGCTGCCAAATGTAAAGGTGTATAACCCTGAAAAATTTACATTTACAATCTCTGCTACATTATACCTGAAAACGAGGGTTGAAATAAACATGCACATAATAATATAAGTCAACTTTATAGAAAATACAAATGTAAACGTTGTAAACAAGCTGTTATCGGTTATATTATTGTTAATCTAGGATGTCATAATGTTTAACATTAAGGAATTCCCGGTATGCGTCGCCACATTTCCTTAGTTATAAGCGGAGGCGGTTATAACAAAGACTACCGGGCTTAAATGCTACCAGAATTTCAAGCAAAAAAAATAACAAAACCCTCCACCACACGTAGAAAAATCTAATAAATAAAACTCACCCCGTTCTAAGGATTCCAACAGCAACAGCAGCAACAGAGAGACCGGAAACAACAATTTGAATTTTATTCAATATTCTAAAGTCGTTTAATCAAAAACTTACCGTCTTCTCATTAACATCAACTTTATATCGACCAGCGAAGACTTTAATAATTTCTGCATTTCCATGTTTTGCACCCCAATGTAAAACAGTCTATAAAAATATTTGATGTTAATCTTTATGTGCGACAAAAAAAACAATTAATAACACTTTTAGTTAGATTTGGCATTGCAATGAATTAGGGAAAAGCTATAACTTCCTTTCCTATATCGATATCGTGTATTTACACCTGAATTTGTCGTTAACTACGGATGTTCATGAGTTCTGATCGACAGGTACGATAAGAAATGTTGTTATTTAAATTGGTAATTGGGGATTTTATTGTAAAGGTGTTTTATTTATAAAACAAAAGAAAAAAGGTGTGTAGCAAAACTGTCAATTTAACTTGTAAAAATATATTTGGAACATTTCGAAAATAAAGCAATGTCACCAATTATAATGCGATTAATTGGTTTCGATAGCCAAAACAACGAAAATTTAAAATAAAATCATTTAAAAAAAAGAAACGTTTGTTTTGTTAATCGTTTTAGTTGAAACTAATTCACAAACAAGAACAGATAACTTTATTTGCATTATTAATGATCAACAATCGTTTACCTATATAAGTTGAACCACATGTGGTTTCGATTAAAATTGAAACAAACTCGAATTTTGGCAGTTGAATAATTGATTTTGGCAGTGATGCAATATAAATTTGTCAATGGTACATTTTAACAAATTTACGATAATTAAATTGATTAGATTTATCAATTTTTAATATACTTACATACTATAATATTGATGTTTAGTTCCAATGGCATGAATGTATATGAAACACAAAAAAATAAAATTAATCATCATTAAAATAATAATTTTTTATAAAGAAAGTTTACAATATAAAAGTCCACACACCCGTCCGTTCTCTTTTTTCAGTTAACAGAAAGTCACCTTTCGGCGAACGTAATTATTTTCGGATTTGGTACTCTTTACATATCGTTTGATACCCTTCAAGGGTACCTTAAGGCTTGTAAAGTAGTGTCTTTAAATAGACGGTTAACTCACATAATTTGCATAATGATGATGATAACATATTAACGGATTCAGCTGCGTCGCTGGTGGCAATTAGTATCGCGCACGGCCGTCAAGATCAACGATAGAAAATAACCAACAACTGGTGCTAGTAATAATTATAATTATACAAATTATTAATTACTTCAAGAGAGATTTTAAATTTGTTCCCATTTAAAATATAATGGATAAAAAATGTAACGTGTAAGAGTCGCGACTAAGATATCTGTCACATACATAGACGTCTCCACCTGGACCTCAACATAATCACCTGCTCACCTGCACGAAAAGCTGCCAGGGGCGCGCGACTCCTTCGCCGAATTATTATTAAGACGATATTTTTTTTTAAAAAAAAAGAAAACATATTAATATTAATAATAAAAACATAGTCTATGTCTGTTAATATTAAAGAAATTGTTGACTGTTTTCAATTCAATATGAAATGGTATAAAATCTGCACTAAAAAACAAAACGGCTATCCTAAAGGACGCCCAGTAGGAAATCCTTTACTGAGACACTCATAACGCTGGGGGCATGCTGTTTGTTTTAGGACACCCTGCAGTTTTTTGACTCCCCACAGAGGTCTCCCGGTTGCCCCTAAAAAGCTTCTCTTTATCAGATCTCGGCATGATGACAATTTCGATATAGCTTGGACGTGACCGTAGATATTTCCATCTTCTTCTTTGTCGTGGGAAAATTATTTAATAATCCATTTATATTAATAAAAAAAAATAGAAACTAATACTTTAAGTAATATTATCTAATGTTGTAAATTGAATTTTCCATAGAAATGAATGAATGAATGAATGTACAAGTCCAGTGTTTGGCGCCTATGTAATAATAATTTCACTACAAGTCATAATATGGTTGGTTTCATATTGTTGTTGTCATGACAGTGTCCCCAGCACAAGAATTCACGATAAACAACTAAAATGATATATTTAAATGTTTTACTTTGTGAGGACGACGGTGTGGTTTCATGCTGGCAGTCGGCATTAAAAACAACTTTTATTATTTCTCAACAACGACGACAACAACAACAAAAAAATTATGAATAGATATTTAATGACAGTTCTGATTTACTTAACGATTTAATCTCGAATAGACGATATAACGGCGTAAATTACAACGAATATTACAAATTTAAAATAAAATCTATAATCAAAATAAAGATACTTACAGCCTAAACAGAAGCCGAAATTTGTACATCATCAGGAATCATGTGGAAAAAGAAAAAAAATAAATTAGTATGAACAAAACAATAATTAAATTGCAAGAAGGGAGCGAGTCGCAAACTCATCTATCCAGTGCAGCTTGTTAGCACTTTGTTTCAACTTTTGAGGATAAATAAATGCAGTTAATGTGGACAAGGAGGCGGCCCCGTTCCCTTCAAAATGTCGTTGTGCTAATGACATTGTATT
>JAZBGW010000951.1:0-19001 GCA_037464815.1 Mylabris variabilis
AATAGATTTATTGTTTCATTTTATTTAAAACCATTTCATTCCACGAACTTCTGAACCTCCCCTCGTAAATTTTAAAGTGCAGAGGAAAATGTCTCAGCATGTTAAATTTTTTTAAATCATGCAGTTTCTATAATTTTACAGATAAAAAATCGTACAGCAGCTTGATTGAAAGCTTATTTAAGGGCGGATGGCAGATGGTTTCCTAAAAATCCAATTTCGGAAAATAAAAAAAGTTATTGAAAAAATTAAAGATATTTTTTTAACTTTTTCGATTTTCCAAAATTGGATTTATTGGACTCCATCTGTCCTCCGCCGATGAATAACCTTTCAAACAAGCTGTTGAACGATTTTCTATCTTTAATATTGAAGAAACTGCGTGATTGAAAAGAATTTAACATGCTATGACATTTTCTGCTGCATTTTGGAATTTAGTGAAAATTTTCCAAAATAAAAAATTTATTTGGATGCTCCGCGGAACGCTCAATTTAACGCTGAATACAGCGTTTGAATATCTCAAGAAACAAGCTAGAAATCGATGCTTAAAAATTGGTACTTTTTCGGTAATAGAATAGAGGCCGGACTCCAGCTTCCCCTTAAAACGTTACAAACAGTTAGTCTTAAATTGAGCTGAGTAGTGATCTACACATACACAGATGAAGATGCATCCGTGCATAGAGCCTCATTTAGATGTCTTCGATCGATTTTACATCTTGTAAGACAAGACTCAAGTATGTAGTCAACCATTTCAAATTTACCGCGTTTTTCTAATGTTGGTAATGCGGACGCTCTCTGTAAAAATCGTAGTAAGCTACGGTTGCTACGGTATATAAAAAAAGGAGATTAAGCTACGAGAGTTTTTGTAGAGTGTGGTTGATGAGGTACTGGTCTACATGTGTCAGTGGTTAATATATTAAATTGTTAAATATTAAAAAAAGCTTGTTGGTACTCCTGCTTGGTTAATGCCGTTTCGTGTGGTAAACCCTGACAAGTGAACTCTCTTCTTGAGTGTTTACAAGTATGAGAAGAAGAGTCACTAGACATTGTCAAAATAATACAAAACCTCTGCGAAATTGTGTCTAAAATACTTTTTAGGCACGGTTCAGTTACCAACATAGACAATATATGTATAATTTATCTATGGTTACCATTACCAAGCAAGATTTTATAAACTTCCATTAATCAGAACTTTTTTTACTTCGATTAAATGACACTTGTGAACTGGTTGTAAATAGATAGATGTTTATTGTCCTTTATTTTTGTTGTCTGTTAGGATTTTTGGAGCATAGGAGGAGAAATATATCGGTTCGCGTTCAGTTTGTTAAATTATTACTCCTGTTGCTGTTAAATGTACATCTATGGTGTACCCGACGTTAGTTACGCCACTGCTAGCTATACTGCAGTATTGACGTAAAGATCAGTTCACACTAGATAGATCATATGGATCAAGTAACAAAAAAAAGTAAATGATGTAATAGAGATAGAGGTTGCATAATTGATGTTTCTATAAACAAGATTACATATAATTATGGTATTACCAATTTTATTCTACGTAGATTCTTTATTGAAATCGAGATTTGTTAGTGTTTATTGATCATTTCATCAATATGCCCGGTAAACGTGTACTAATTATCGGTATTTGTGGTGTAACATGCGGTGGTAAAACAACATTAGCAAAACAATTAAAACAAATCTCTCCACATCGGACACAAATAATCTCACAAGATGATTATTTTCTACCAGTTGAAGATCCACGACACATATGGATACCTGAATTGGACCATATAAATTTCGATATTTTATCGAGTTTAGATATGGAGAAAATGTATCGAGATGTTTATCGATCAATTGGAAATGATAAATCGAAAATTTTCACGAAACAATCATCGATGATACTGAATAAACAATTTCGTGATATTGATGATTTGAAAAATTTCATCAATAGACGAATGAATGAGATTAATTTACATGTGATTATTATTGAAGGTTTTTGTATTTTCAATTATAAACCATTATTACCATTATTCGATTTGAAGTATTATTTTACGTTGGATAAAGATGAATGTTATCGTCGACGACAGACACGTGTCTATGAACCACCAGACTGTGAAGGCTATTTCGAGAAATGTGCCTGGCCTGAACATCGCCAACAATACGAAGAAGTCAAAGCTACAGTTAAGAACGTCACGTATTTCGATCAAACTACAGAGAATCCTCTGAAACAGGTCCTCTTAGATTTTGTTGAATTTCTACAATAATTTTGTTGTAATTTATTCTAATTTATACAGGGTAATAGAATCGAATTTTAGTTTAATATTTATAATTAAATCAATTTTTTCTATTATTGTTACATTTTTTAATAGTATACAAATTTGAGTTATTGAGCCACATACAAAAAAAAACAAATAAATAACACACATACTTTAAGTGAAATAAAAATGGAACACTAACTCAACTATTTCCACGATAATTTAAAAAAAAAATCCAATAATTGATTACATAGCATATGTACTTTTACTAGGTTGTTCGTCCTCTTGTACCCCACTAGATTTCTTTACATAGACCGGATTCACTTGTATCTCCTCATCCATTGCTAATATTTGCTTATCCAATTCCATACAGGTTGCTAATTGTGTCTCTAGACTTTTCAAAACATCTGGCCCACCATACTTATCCGGCTCATCGCGGAAAATCACCATACCATCTTTCTGATTGATTGCCGCATAAATTTGTTCATCTTCTATCTGTTTTTAAAATTTAAATAAATTGAGATATACAGTGTGTTTTTTTAACAGAGGTCAATTCATATAAAACTCCTATTAGTTAGCGAGCGATTTGAAAAATATTTCAAGGATTTATAGGAGGGTGTCTAGAGAGTATTGAAGAAAAATTAAAACTGCGTAGCTTATTTAGAAGTTGATCAAAAAACGCCCGTTTCTGATAATGTCACAATTTACAAAAACAAGCAAAGCACGCAAAACGACTAAAAATGACTCGTAGACTTTCCCAACATTTATTTTCTCTAGAATGCAATGGAGAAAAACGAAAGAACACTGTTGGAAGGGTCTACGAGTCAATTTTAGTCGTTTCGCGTGCTTTACTAGGTTTTAAAAATTGCAATATTGTCCAAAACGATCGTTTTTTGACCAACTTCTAAATAAGCTACGCAGTTATAATTTTTCTAAAGGGCCTCCAGGGCCTATTCCAGAATAAAATGAAGAAAAACGAACAAAATCACTGCTGGCAAAGTATACGAGCCATTCTTAGTCGTTTTGCGCCCTTTGCTCGTTTTTGTAACCTTATGACATTGTCAGAAACCAGGGCATCGAACCGGAACTGAACCGAAAACCGGAAAAAACGAAATTTTGGTCGTAACGAAATCCGGAGCTGAACCGAAAACAAAAACCGTTTTTTTTTCGGTTCAAGCATACTGCTTAACACGATCCGTTTTCTCTTTCTTTCTTTTTATCTCCTCTTTCCTCCCTTCCCCGGATATTAATCATTTTGAACCGAACCGAAAACCAAAAATTGAAAAAAGCTGTTATTTTTGAGGGAACAAAAGCCGAAACCGAACCGATAACTGAACGAAAACTGGAACAAAAATAACGGTTCGAAGCCCTGTCAGAAACAATCGTTTTTTGACTAATTTCCAAATGAGCTACGAGGTTCTAATTTTGTTAAAATATTTTTCGAATCGCTCACCGAATAATAGGGGTTTCATAAGAATAGACCACTTTTAAGAAAAACACCCTGTATGTATGTAAAAAAAAAGAATAAAAATAAATACCATATGAAGGATGTAGCGTTCAGCATCTGAAGGTCCGGCCAAACCGACTCGACTGGCCACATCTGATAAGCTCAATGTTAAAAATGTCTTCGTCAGTCTTTGTATATTTTTCTTATAAAGTACTGATGCAACTTGTTTGATAAGACCTAAATTATTATCTCTATCAAACACTTCTCTATGTTTATTGATAACAGTATTTAAATCTGATGTGTTATTTAAAACGAATGCATTCGCTAAATCATGATACGGTTGTGATAATGGTTTGATAAATCTAGGTACAACTTGAGATGCATATTTAGGCACAGCTTGAATCTATAAATATTATTAATTAAAATATTTTTAAAAATAAAAAAATGAAAATGTAACAAACTTTGCCATGTAATAATAACGAAACTAAAATATATTTCTTATAAGCTTCTAGCATAATGTGAGAAACAGCATGTGCTGGTGTTGTAATAGCAACTTCAAAGAAGTATAACGCTCGATCTAAATTCCTCATCGCTAAATAAATCATACCACCATAATAGTAATACAATAAAAAGTATTTTGCATCAAATTGAGATCCATTAGAATTCTGCGTTGTCTAAAATTTAAAATAAATTATCATTAAAAGCTTAAAATTATTTGTAACAAAAAGAACCTCTTGGCAAATTCCCGTTATATCAATATCTAAGACTTCAATGGCTGGTTTAAAGCATTTTGCCAACAAACATAATTGACACAAATCAGCATGTATTGATGTTAATTGTGAATCGAAAAAACGTAATTTTGATATTGCTTTTTTCAATAATAGAATTCCTTTGATTGGTTGTTTTTGTTCAACTAAATAACTCGTTATTAAATGACACAATTCAGCAAATGTATCCGGCGCTAGACGTATCTGTTCCCCATTACATTCCTGTATGAATTCTTGGGCTTGTTGGAAACGATTATCGACTGTATTATTTGATAACGGTGCATTAAATTTTGCACATAATACAACTAGATAACCCAATGAATGTTGTTGTGGATCCAATGTTTCTAATACATTGTCTAAATGTTGAGTATTTTTCAGTAGAATTTCTGATGATTTACTCAAATATTCACAAAGTACTTTATAATTGCCTAAAAGAAAACATAACCTCAATTCAATTTTTACAAATATTCCTTAATAATTATTGAAAAATACAAACCAAGTGATGAAGCAGTTCGGACTGTTGTTACAAATTGTTCCAAAACTGAAGCCATTTCATTCAAATTAAGATATTAATGAGAAATTTAATAATTTTTCTTAACAAATCTATAAACGAATTCTGACAATTGATAAATAGAGAACTACAATACCGATAATCAACGTTGCCATATACATTTCGACAAAATTATATATCACATTTATATGAATTACAAAAAAGAAAATAGCACAAAATATGTAAAAATTGTCCCTATAATCAAGAAAATTAATATAAACAGATGATTATTTGTTCGGTAAGTTACTCTTACAAATGTTTGAAAAAAAGAACTAATAAAATTATTCAGCAGATTTTGTTTGAATTCTTACAATTTGGCACTGCAGTAAAAATGCCGGTCGCAATATAGCCAACTTAGATTTATCAAACATTTATGTGAATTACAAAAAAGACAATATAACAAAATATCTAAAAATCGTTTCTATATTCAAGAAAATTAATATAGAGAGATGATTATTTGTTCGGTAAATTACTTTTACGAATGTTTGAAAAAAAGAATAAAAATTATTCAGTAGATTTTGGCTAAATTCTTACAATTTGACAATGCAGTAAAAATGCCGGTTGCAATGCAACCAACCTAGATTTATCCAATAATTTTGGAGAATAATTTAAAATATGATTATGATCATAAGATTAAAAAATTGATAAACTATAAACGAGACATCAAATATTACCTAAATTAGCCATCTGTAACCATTTATGTTGAATGTTTTAATTTTTTTTGGAAAATCATGAAATTAGCGCTACAAATAACTTTACATGTACGTCATGTACATAACCTCATAAAGATTTAACCTTTAAATAATTTGTTGCATGTTAAAGAATTTCTAAAATTAGTGAGATTACTAAAGAAATGGCCCCCATATCACCGTCTTGTGATAATAGCATTGACGATATTGAAGATCTAATTGGTGCTGATGATGTTACACCGAATGAACGTTATAACAACCGAAAAAATATTAAAATTATTGCAAAGAAAAGAGTGGGTTTTCATCAAAATTACAAGTCGCTTTGCTTAACGTTTATTGTATTTTAGCAAAATTTAAAGAATGGTGATGAATTAGCATCTGGTGATAACATTCCTGGTACGCAATCGATTTATATAAAAACTTGGGGTTGTGCACATAACAGTTCAGATTCTGAATATATGGCCGGTCAGTTGGCTGCTTACGGTTACAAATTAACACAAAACAAACAAGATGCTGATTTATGGTTGTTGAATAGTTGTACAGTAAAGAACCCAGCTGAGGATCATTTTCGTAATGAAATCGATTCGGCAAAAAAACATGGCAAATATGTTGTTCTAGCTGGTTGTGTACCGCAGGGTGCCCCAAAAGCACAATTCGTTCAAGGTTTAAGTGTTGTTGGTGTACAACAGATAGATCGTGTTGTTGAAGTTGTCGAAGAAACTTTAAAAGGTAATACAGTCCGTTTGTTTGGTAAAAAGAAAGAGAATGGTAAGAAATTAGGTGGTGCTTCATTATTATTACCGAAAGTACGAAGGAATCCATTGATTGAGATTATTGCCATTAATACGGGCTGTTTAAATCAATGTACGTATTGTAAAACGAAACATGCACGCGGTGATTTGGCTAGTTATCCACCGGAAGAGATTGTAGCCCGTGCTAAGCAAGCCTTCGAAGAGGGTGTTGTCGAGATCTGGTTAACATCAGAAGATACAGGAACGTATGGCCGTGATATTGGCACATCATTACCGGAATTATTATGGAAATTAGTTGATGTAATCCCTGTAGGTTGTCGATTACGTTTAGGAATGACGAATCCACCATATATTTTAGAACATTTAGATGAAATATCGAAAATAATGCAACATCCACGTGTTTATAGTTTTCTGCACGTACCTGTACAATCAGGTAGTGATCAAGTATTAGGTGATATGAAACGAGAGTATTGTCGTAAAGATTTCGAATACGTTGTGGATTTTTTACAATCACGTATACCTGGTATGACAATTGCAACGGATATAATTTGTGGTTTTCCAACCGAAACTGAAGACGATTTTAATGAAACTCTATCACTATGTGATAAATATAAATTCCCAAGTTTATTTATTAATCAATTCTTTCCAAGACCTGGTACACCGGCTGCATTAATGCCACGAATACCAGCCCAACAAGTTAAGTTACGTACGAAAAAATTAACAGATTTATTCTATTCGTATGAACCATATACGAAGAAAATTGGTGAAGTTCAAGAGATTTTAGTAACGGAAATATCACATGATAAAAAACATTATGTAGGACATAATATGTTCTACGAACAAGTCTTAATACCAATGGAAGAGAAATATTTAGGACAATTAGTTACTGTTAAGATAACTGGTGCTAGTAAATTTTCAATGATCGCTGAACCTATAAAGAAAATAATGCCAGGTCTAACGAAACCATTACAACAGGGACAAGTATCGGGTATTAATGATAATGAGATTACATCGAAAACAGATTTTAAAATTGTTTTAAGTTTGATTGTGTTGAGTATAGCGGTCGTTTTGAGACTAATTTGGATGTTTCTATAATGAAACTACGTATAGAATAATATTTGATTTTGTTGTACTAAATTGGGGGATTCACAGTCATGATCTATTAGAAATATAAGAAGTTTGAGTTGGTGAACATTTATATTTTTTATTGTGTTTTTAGATTTTTTGATCAGATTATAAAAGACTTTGAATATGAACGCTTTGTGAGATATTTCGAGTTTCTTGTGGAGATTTTATTTAGTTTAATTTAAAAATGAATGCCTCGAAAATTTACTCCTCTAATATGGAATTTAAGAGTGGCTTGAGTTACCAAAATGGCTATAATCAAAATTTTGTAAATTACCATCGATTATAAATTCTTATCCTACTAGAAGATCATTATAGTTAATCATCCAATCATCCTATGTATAATAAACATAATTAATTAAATAAGTCACCTAATGAACATTTGGTAAAAATGTGTTTTTTTAAGGTAATATCAACGACAAGGAGCGAATTATTTATCATTTTTCTAAATTGTATTGCATGCTATAAATACTCAAAAAGTGACTGATTATTATTTTATTGTCATCAAAAATCAGAAAAAAATGGAGATAATCGCATTGATTTTTAAATTTCGCTCCATAATTGTGTATTTTGTGTTGCATACTTTACGGAACAAATTTACCATGAGCCTAACAATAAGCCTGGCTCCACACATTCGCCCCAACGTTAAGCTAAGTTTACACACTGGACTTTTACTGCGACGTTTAAGAGTTGCGGCTGCAAAAGTTGCGATCCTGTTTACACATACTACCAAAGTAGCGTGCAGCGCGCAGTTTTTTGTGCTGCAGCTACCCGTTAAAATTGCAAGAGTAATAAAATGTTGCGACACTGTTTAGTTTACACACAACAAGCTGCTTATAAATCAAGGTGCAGCATTTGCAGTGTTCGCTGCCCCGATGTGTTTAGTTTGTTTTGTGCCGGTTCTATAGACATTTTAAACTAAAGCTAAGGTTACATACAGCTACTTTTGCTGCGCTGCAGCACAAAAAACTGCGCAACTATGATGAAGCTTCGTGTAAACAGGTCTGCAACCTCGAAAAGTAGCCCCTGCAGCACGGTTGCTTGCAATATTTTCGGGTTGCGCGCAGTATAAAAAGTAGCCTCATGTAAACGGCATTTTTACGAGTTGCAACCGCATTAAAAAAAATTTAATTCGGTTGAAACATTTGCAGCGGCTGCGTGTGCACTGTGTAGTATTTACTTTGTTGACGAAGACGTCGTGTGTTAATTATTAAAATATCTTTAAAGGTAGGTTGAAATGTTCGGATTTTACTTTTAATTATATAATTGTCCCTATTTCTTATCCAATCTTTTACCCAGATTCTCTTTTTTAGCTGATTCTGCTGTTTTCTTTTTCTCCGTCTCCATAGTACAGTTAATAGACAAGCTGCTACTAGGTACTTTGTTATTATATCGAGCACTCATTTTATAGAAAATGTGGGTACACAATTTTTCACACCTATATTACTAAACTGCTCACAGTTTTGAACAATACGAAAACGCAACGGTACAAAACAAACTAAACATTTCGCTACAGCGTACGCTGCAAATGCTGCATCTTGATTTATAAGCAGCTTGTTGTGTGTAAACGGAGTCGCAACTTTTTATTACTCTTGCAGTTTTAACGGGTAGCTGCAGTACAAAAAAACTGTGTGCTGCACGCTACTTTAAGGGTACGTGTAAACAGGATCGCAACTTTTGTAGTCGCAACTCGTAAATTGCGTAGCAAAAGTAGCGGTGTGTAACCTTAGCTTAAGTTCATTGTACTATTAATTTCCTTTTAGGGGGTGATGTACCCTGCTTTTGTATTTTATTTGGTCGCATATCCCGATTGTCCTATGGAAATTAATCCAATAATAAATCTAAAAAACCTGAATAGCAAAGTAAAATAATTCAAGAAACGCATTATTTTAGAACAACTAAACAGAATAAATTTTACTTTATAAATTATTTCAATAATTTTTATGTACGTCTATTCTTATCTTGCATGAAAGCGATGTCTTTTTTTGCAAAAAATCGATATATGCACATGACACATGACTAAAACCTCTAAGAACGATCTGTATTTCCCTCCACCTAGCTCTGTGCTGATTGGTTGAAGGATATCTTTAGTCATGCCCCCTAGTTTTTCGACTGAAATTAGTGGTAAAAACTTCTCGATCTTCGTTTCGTTAAAATTGAAATTTTAGTGCGCCCAAAAGAGATGAAGAAAAAAGGCGATATCTATCGATTTTGCCATTCTTTTCTCTACACAATGGTACCAAGCACAGTAAAAAGTAGTTTTATTTTTAGGCGGGATTCCAGAATAAAATTGTGGCATTTATTTGAATTTCTCCCAATTTATTCAAAATTGGGTAGGCATTTCAAAATTTCGTTATGTCGTTCGACTAGGCATTGATTGCGTTTACGATATAAAATCATGACCTTTTGTTCAAATTCAAAAATACGACCTCAATTCCAAAATGAAATTTGCTATACAACATATTGTTCGCAAACTCTACCTTAAGATAAAATAAGTTCCAAAGCGTGGATGGCTAGACAAACGTTGGCGCTAACTTATTTGATGTTTAAAAAAAACACGATAACATATGGCCAATTTCCAACGTTGGCGCTAATCCCATTTCCTTCGATCACACATTGGACAAATACCGTTGGGATCAATGTATGGAGCCGGCCTATATATAAATATACTCATGGATAGGGCTTTATTCCGAATTATGTCGCCGATAAATGTAAAAGAAAAACTAATCTTAAAATAATTAACTGGTTGCTCTTAAGTGAAACACATTGTATATATATCAATCAGTGCTTTTTGGGTAATGTTGGTCCTACTGTTTGAGATTGCGCATAAATTTTCGAGTTAATGTGTGCGATAAAGAGATCGATATGTTTATCTCTTTAAAGTTTCTGTGCTTAAAGCTCCGACTCGAATACCCGAATACGAAATTCTCCAGAGTTGACTGTTATATGTCAAAATGTTTTTGATTGACGTTTATTCATAAAAGAACGTTGATTTTTTTTTGGTTTAAATAAATTTTATAATGGCTGAAAATAGAAGGACATCAAATAATACAAATAGAAATCAAGAGAATTCATCAAATAAACTTAATAGGAATTTAGATGAAACAACACCACCTCTAGATCTCGATTTGGGTGACGATTTGCTCCGTACTAACGATGGTAATAGGTTAAGTGGTTGTTCGAATACAATAAATCCAGGTAAATTTCAGTTTAATTAAGTTGTTTTTTATGTCTAACTAATAAACTAAACTATTAGGTGCTGAATTATCGAATAGTAATCGTCGTGAAGACAATCCATTCTCATTCAAACACTTTTTACGTTGTGATTCAGCTAATTATCAAAACAAAGGAGCTAGACCGAAAGTTTATTGTGATGGACGGCCAATCAGTAGTGTATCAGATTTAGAATTGATACACACTGAAAATAATAATGGTATATCAAAATCATCATCGTTATCATCATCACCACCACCACCACCACCATCAATATCATCATCAGCATCATCGGGAATGGCCCGACCAACCGGTACAAAATCAAAACAAACAAGACTCATATCTGAATATTCTTCAGCCTTACCAGATTTCGTTCAAGATCATATAGTCGTTGAGCAATGTTATCTAGGAAACAATACAAATAGTAATTTTAATTTGGATATGAATTTGCCAGATTTCACACCTAATAGGAATAGTGATAATGTAAACAGAATTAAAATTGAGTCTAGTCAACAACAACGATGTGATAATAACGATCTGTCAATACCGTTAGATTTACCACTACGACGACAACAGAATGGTTTCCCATTAGATTTACCAATTGCTACTAATGAAACATCACAAAATAATTCAAGAAATTGTCCATCTGGTGAAGTAACTAATTTCTTTAATATTGTGTTTTGCTATTTGAAATGAAGTAAAATTTAATTTTAGGTGGGTGTTTCTAAGAGTTTACCGGATTTTTTGACCGATGGTGCTGTACGGACTCAACAATCAGATAATTCAACTCTTGAGAGTCCGGAACGTGAATGTGAAAGACTGAGACGTGAATTAGATATAGCACGTCAATTAATCGCTGAACAAACAATGTGTATTGATAATTTAACAAAGGAAGTTGAAATTACTAAAAATAGAGAACGGGAATATACTGATACACTTACAAGAGCTTTAGCACAATTTGAAGAGAATCTACAAAAGAGCAATGTAAACGTAATTTGTCTATAGAGGATTATTTTGATAATTAATAATTCTAGGCGGAGGTTCAAAGACTGAGAAAAGAGAATCGTGCATTACGCGGTGAAGAAGGGGCCGCTGGTGGTCATGATTTTTATGCACAAAATGAAATGTTACATTCACATCGTTTAGCTCAAGAATTGAAAGCAGCTGCTGCAACAGCAGAACATTCATTAAGGCAACTAAAGATAGATAATTATATTGTAATTTTATTTATTAAATCAATTCTTATAGGCAACTATTGACTGGTGTTGATAATCTTCGAATGATGGCATCAACATTAGAGAATTTACATCGTGTTGAAGAAACATCAACGGAATCATTTTATGATTTAGATGATAATACTGGACCGGCTTTGTAACATTTTTAAAACTATATACGATAATAATAATAATAATAATATATACTTAACATCAAACTTTCTTTTTCGGATACATGTAAATAAATTGAAATAATTTATTTTTTAGGGAGAAAAGATCGTTTCAATTACTACTTTATTGTTTGTGATTGTTTTAACTATATTATAATATACATATATGTATATTGATATTTTGATATTAACACCAAATTGACTCAAATACAGGTCACTTATCGATGAATCTAAATGTGATCTTTGTCTGTGTTTATTTCAACAGTTGAAGATGTACATTATTAAGTGAATTTTATTTATAATACAATTATTTAACAAATTCTAGTTTTGAATTTAGCGCTTTTAGTGCGTTGTCATGGCAACATTCCCGACTCCATGTTGTTGATGGATAAAAATCAGTAATAGAGCGTTGCCATATTTGCGTTCATTAATATATAAGTGAAAGAAAAACAAATTAAGAATCCTTTTATATGGACAACACTTCTGTAATGAAATTTTATTTTAATCGACAGTTCGGGTAGTGAACGAATTTTTATTTACTTTAAATTTAGTGAGATGATACTAATTGAAACTCGGCAACAGTGTTAAATAAATAAAGGATTCCGTCCTATTTTTAGCGGTGTAAATTAAACAGAAAGTTGTCAAAGTTCGTCTGTAATGTTTTCGTTAAAATATTTGCTTTAAAAATTATTTAAATCAATTAATTTCTAAATATTTATTGTAGAAATAGATAATTGTGTGCATTGTAGAAATAATGGCACATTCATCACAAGGTGTCTATGCACCTCTGCCGCAATCAATAAGCGATTCGGATTCCGAGAAAGAGCTACACATGGAATCGATTTGTGCAAATAATTATACGAAGAATAATCTACAGAATGGTACCAATAAATATGATAAATTCCATAATTCACCGATATCATCAACAACCAATTTCATGCAATTCAGCGATGATCTATTGGAAATTAAGACGAAACCACCAAGAATGTCATTACTGCGTAAAATCGCTTTTATACTATCGATTATTTTATGTTTTCTACCAATTATAATACTCTTATGGATTCTACCGTGTTCATTACCACAAACGTGCAGTGTAAAAACGTCGAATTGGGAGAACAAACAGGATGATATCGAATTTAAAGGACCAATCAATCTTGTACATGGCTTAAATCAGAATAATTTAAATTTGATAGTCTTATTTCGTGGTAATTTACTACCAACATCATCATCTTCTTCGTTATTATTAAATAATGGTGCTGTTTCTTTCTTGGGCGCCACTGGATCTGTTGCCTGGTATTTCTGACAAGAGGTGGTACCATTACGTTTGGATTGTTCAATGATTGATATCGATTTGAACGGTATTAATGATTGTTTAATGTTAGATGAGAGAGGCTTGAAAAGCATTGAAACAATCTCAGGGCAAGTTGTATGGCATGCTCATAGTCATGAAGTGAGACAGTCTATCAGTAATTTGGAATTTCCAATAGCTTTACCTGATTTAAATAATGATAATATAAAGGAATTGTTAGCGATCTATCAACGTAACAATTTATTGTTGATTTGTGGTCATACAGGACGAGCACTTTTAAATATTGTTATTGATTCTTGTTCATTATTACACGATCTTATAATTGACAATAATAATATTATTTTTCATTGTTTGAATGATAATAATTCTATTTACAAACAGATAACTGTTGCTGATATTCATAGAAAATACAGTAATAATTCATATATTATTAAACTTGCAGAAGATGATAATTTTAACAAAAACGATACTAATAATGCTAAGATTAGGAAATTTTCGATTGGTAATCGTGAATTAATCATAAATAATTCCGGTATTTGTCCTGATTGTAAAGCTAATATTGAATTGTTCGATAAGACGACGTTGAAAAAGAAAATTTGGCCTTATAATAATGCTTATATAATGTTACCGAAATCATTTCAATTTCAATCAACTAAAACAAATTTGAAATCATTCAAAGGTCATATTAATGGTTTTATAATAAAGATATGGCAATGGCAAGACACAAAAACGAAAACTTCGACGAATATCAATAATATTAATAATAGAAAGAATGATACATATTTTATAAATTTAATTAACGAGAAAATTATTCTAATTACATTTAATGAAACTAGTGTCTATGTAATTAATGCTAGTTTAGCTGAAATTAATCAATTATGTTGGTTAGAAACGAAAACTGAACCAATTTGTCAACCGAATTTACAAAATCAGTTAGATTCTATATTAGTTGCCGATCTAGATCAGGATGGTAGTCAAGAATTAATCAGTTATACAAGTAGTTATATTATTAAAGAGAATGATAAACATCTAGATGAATGGCAATTAATTTCTAATATAAAAGTAATTCGATTAGAAGCTGAATTACCAAAATTATATGAAGAGAAATGAATTTCGCTTTCTGTGTGTGAGGCTTTTCGTGAATTCAATTAAATTCAAAAACACATTATTCGAATATATGTCACTTCTTAGATTAACTATCCACATACAAGAGTACTTCACCGCGCAGTTGACAATGCTTTTATTAAAGAGTCGTAGCTTTGTTCATACTTCACTTTATTTTTCAAGTAGGCGAACAAAGCTACGACGTTATGTAACGAAATTCATGGCCAATAGCAAGGTGAAATTCCGTTGTACACTCTATAATAATGTTTAGAATTCAAGTACCAATCAATATAAACAATCGTATTTTTCTACCCACTTCCTTAAATGTTGTTCTTTACATATATTGTAAATATATAGAAAATGTTGTGAGTTATTGGTTTTCAATAAATATTCGCATATTATGTTATAGTCTTCTGACCTCCAAAAATTTACAACTACTGTCCCCTGATAAGGGGGTAAAATCGATATTTACTTTTAATAATTCTAGTTTATTTAATTAATTTGAAGCTATTATGAATATGGAGTAGAGATGTAAGCCTCTCGAGGAATTTGCTAACTAGTCTTTTACTAACAATTTTTAAAATGCTCGAAATCTATTTTGGGGGGAAATCAAACCGTTTTAATTTCAAATATATATTTTCTCTAATATTTCCAATTACTAAACGTACTCTTAACAATTCTGATCATTATAACCAACTTGCCATTACAAAAATATTTGGTAAAATTTTTACAAGAACATAATTAGGAACGATTTTTAAAATTATTGAATTTAAAATGTTCCCAATAAATATACATGTTGTGTTTACTAAGATTTCGGTGTTTATTGTTTTCTTCATCGAAATGAACACATCAAAAATAAGAAAAAAATATATAAAATATTTGCTTGTTAAATTGAAAATTTTATAACAATGTATAGCAAGATGAAATGATCTAACAAATGACACTAGCAATGAAGGCTTTCAATTGTTATTATTGTTACGTGATTATTGTTAATAGGACAAATTCTATTCAACATCTTCTTCTTGCATAGTAGAAGTTGGGGCTGCTTTATACAATCTCGGTGCAACTGTTGGTAGTTTTTCGATTAATAATGCAAAAGCTTCTGGTTTTAATGTGTTTTGTAGGAGATTTAATAAATCACTAGGTTGTGCACAGACAGCAACAGCATTTGCAATATGATCAATACCATCGGCCATCTCACCAGCTGACATCAATTCTTCACCTAATTGAATCTCTTGTAAAAAGAATAATTGTACAGCATCATGGTCTCTCATATCTGGGAATACAGTTGCACGTTTGCCTGATGATGATGCTAAACGTTTTGCAAGACGACCTATACGATTATTTCAATTAGAATTTATTGATTATATAATTTTAATTAATTTCTAATTCGGTCTACTTACGTTCACGCAATTTCTTTTTAAAATCAGGATCATTGTGTCGTTGGTGATCGAAATAGATGCAATAGCCTAAAAATAATGTACCACACACACCGGCCATACCAAGTAGTGCTATCTTTGATGAGACCATTTCCATTGTATTCGTTTGAAATTTGGTTAATTAATTTAAATGATAATTAAGTTTTTTTTTCAACTAATGATCATAATGTTACGACCATAAGCTTGAAGAAATTAAAAAGACAGATGACAGATGACAGTAGTACAAGGATGTGGCTAAATCATCGACGAACTGCGTTCGGTAGTTATAACTAGAGTTCAAATTTGAATGGTTTGATCCTCTAGAAGAGATATTAATAAAACTATATATTTAGTCGGCAGAAAAATAATCGTAGAGCGGATCGTGAATTGCTGCTTTAATTAAACTTCATTTTTATCATGGAGCTAGGTATGTGGTATGTTAGATTTAAAAATCATAACGGTATATACAGATCGGGCAGTTTCTGTAGGTACATTTCGCACACAACTGTCCCGCCCATCTGTACCACTTGCATATGAGTGGTGATCAAGCAATTAAAAACAATTATGACTATTACCACCCACCCTCCGTCCCTCGACCAAACAAACCACTTTCTTTTACAGCAAAAAATTTACCTGCTTCGAATTTTATAATTTTTTCTTTAAAAGACATAATCAACCGAATGTTAATTTGGTATCTTTGTCACACGGTGTAAGAATTGGTTCATGAAATACGTATCAGATAAAGAAGAGACTATCCTAAACGTCTGTTTGTCTATTGTAAAACTGTAAAGCCTGAAATAGGTGAAATTTTTGGTATAAAAGGAAGTGGTGTCTTTGGCCTAGTGATGTTAATTTACGGGATTTTATTTTTTTGTACAATACGGTGTATATTATACCGTATTATAAGGGTATTTTAGCCGTATTTTATTTAAAAATTAACGGGAGCAAACACTACATTGCAGATCGCATTAGGCTATCAGGGTTACATTATACGTTCATTATTAGCAGATTACTGATCATGCTATATGTATCTGATCAGTGATCAGTGATCACACACATGCACAAAGGAATAAATTGTTGATATTTCAGCTTATTAATGAAAAAAATTGAAAAAATAAATAAACTTATTTTTCGTTCCGGTCAAAGCGGTAAAATGTAGCCCAAAATGTTCAATGCCGTCTTAAACTAGGTATTAAACCTTTAATACATACGGTATTTTATTTATTATACGACTGTATTATACCATTGTATTTTACATACTCACATCACTACTCTGGCCAAAAGACTACGGGTGGGTGGTACGTCGTAGCCGCTATTTTTGAACCACCTATTTTGTTTCTATCTCTTTCTAACTTAACAGGGGTGGGCCCGATAATTCCCTATTGTACCTATTTCTTTGCCCAATGCTGTATAGAGTATAGGGCGATCTGCGGCCGCCTTTATCTCTTGGGGATTTTCGATTTGTCACCAAAGCAACATAACCTTAATTTTTCAAAAAACCTCTAAAATTGCGTACAGAATTTTTTCCAATTTTCACACCTTATCCGGATAACAATGTCGTTAAAGTCTTTTAAAAAAGGTGATTATGTGAAGATACAATTAAAAAATAAAGAAATTTATAAAGGTAATGTGTTATCCTGTAATGGAACAGTAATCAAAATCTACAATATTGAATCCAATGGGCACTTTCAAGAGATATCTCTTATGTTGTATGAGACAGAAATTGAGAATATTTGCCTTTTATCAAAAAGTATTTCCGAATCGAATAATGATAAAAGTTGGAGTCGAATTGATGAAGCAAGCACAAGTGGTGCAAGTTCAATGATTGATGAACCATCAGTATACGGCAATAGTATTGAAAACGGTCAATTCAAATTAACTGAAATCGAGTTTAATCGATTTATAAAAATGATTGAAAACCTTATTTATATTACAACAATTGGTGATGAATTTAACCGTTCATTAAATCAATTGGGTAGATGTCAAAGTATTGGTGTTACTGGATTAGGTATTGGGAATGGTGATAGTACCGATTTGAGTATATTGGCATTGACTACAATTAATGAAATTTTCATTTACGATATATTGAGAATTAAGTCATTAGATCGACTGAAACTTATCCTAGAATCTCCTTATGTAACGAAGATTGTTCATAATGGAAAACCATTGTATAAGCATTTACGCAAATATTATCATATTAAAATTAATAATATATTCGATACACAGGTTAGTTGAAGATTATTGTTGTATTAAGAAATACCATTGATATTTTATACATTGAATAGGTGGCAGATTCTATGATTTCAGCTAGAGATGAATATAAAGATGTTACTAGAAGTCTTTCTGAATGTTTAGTGTATCGCTATAATTTACCAGAATTATTCGATGATGAACAAGTTCGATACGATAATCCTATCTGGTATCAAAGACCCCTTGTTCGATCTGATAGACGTTTAATTGGATACCTTGTTGCGTTTCTTCGTAAATTACGTAATGATTTACAAAATTTATTATTAAGAGCTTTATATAATTCAATACAAAGTAATCATGGAGAATGCATTAACAAGACTAATTTTGATGGGGTTTTCACAAGAGAAACCAGTAGAAGAAGCAAATAGTACTATTTAAAGTGCAATTTATTTATTGTCGGGAAATATATTTTACGGTAATTTTTTTAGTAAGTATTTTGGCTAAAATAGTAAATTTAAAAAAAAATTCATTAGAAAAAAACTCGGGACTAGCTTGGGCCCCAAAGAAGTAGAAATCAAGAATAAACAATTGAATCCTGAGTGAAAAATTGTTTTTAAATTCTAGTTTCTGAATTATAGAAAATAATTAAATTTGCTCACTATCGAGTTCATTCCAGACATTCCAGTTTGTAATCAGTAAAACCAATAAATGTTTAAAAGGGGATAATATTTTAGGAACGTCTTTTTTGATATTTTTGTACTTCTACGATAGCTAATTAGTCTTCCTAGGAGTGTTTGCTAAAGTCTC
>JAZBGW010000952.1:0-18983 GCA_037464815.1 Mylabris variabilis
ACAGTTCTGATCTTTCGATTTTTCAGATCCGGATTTTAAATTTAGATTGTTTGTTACCGGTGAGAACTCACGGGTTTTCCTCATTGCGTCACAATCAAATCGTAGAGATAAATCTAATCATTTTTCGTTCACTTCAAAAGATTCGGATCTTTCGACAGAACTGTGCAGTATTCGCCCACACACGATTCGATTAATCGAAAGATCAGAACTGTGCATACAGTTCTGATGTGGGAGCTTTAACAATCACTCTAAATTTTAGTATAACCACGAGGCTAGGAATCCAAAAAATCGAAAGGATTTATCTTCTCGATTTATCGTTGTGTGTGTGTGGTAAAACGAGTATTCAGTTCGGATTTTAAAAATCAAAAGATCTGAACTGTACAGCTCTGATCTTCGATTTATCGAAGCGTGTATGGGGCGCCTAACAAATATCCACTATTGTTAATTACAGACGTTAGAAGAGGCAAAACAACTGGACGAGAGTTATAAACAATTCTCGGTGCAACCGTACGATGGGCGAATGTACGCTGATGAGGGTAGTCTAGCCTTAATCACGTAATTTTCAATAATTTCCACCGTCTTCTGTATTTCATTAGAAATTCTCTAGATTTGCCCCGAAACGGATGAAGACCCAGATATACAAAAAACACTATTACGCCTGTTTTTTGCGAGTAATTCGAATGAATTGGAAAGACGTAACTCGTGGCATCTTCAAAGGTACATTTATTCAAAAACAATAAAAAACATAAAAGATTAATCAAATTTTGTAGAAGAGATTGAATTTGCATCGGATGAGAAGAGCATAGATGAATCAATCATTCAATCAAATCCGGAAGAATCCACCGCCCAGAATTTAGAACAAGAGATAACATCAATAAACGACCTTGATGATATGATGGAATCATCCCTTAAATTTGCCATTTACGGTGATATAGAAATGCCAAAAATTCAATTGCGACCGGATATATTTATTTTGGAAAATTTAGAAATCGGTAGTACTTATTCGAGAGAATTGTTCGTTGAAAATCTATCCAAACACAATTCAATCACCATCAAATATTGTAAAATTGTCAACATCGATGTAGTCCCAGATCGATTCAAATTGAATTCACAGGAGGCTACCGAAATCACCGTCAAAATTCATCCGGTACAAATCGGGAAATTTTCAAAAAATCTTGTACTAGAGTTATTACATGCGGATATACCGGACACGACAGGTGTATTGAGGAAAATCGATCAAGTTACGATCCAAATTAATTACGACGTGAAAATGAGTCGGAAAATCGCTGGGAAATCTTGTTATACTAACAGAGATCTAGAGGAATACTTACAGGAACCGCTGAAAGACTATCGATTGACGCCTAAAGAGGCGGAATTAAAAAATGCAAATAAACTCCATTATGCTGATTATTTAAAGAAAATTCCCAACAAACCGCAAGTGGAGAGTGGTGATTATGATTTGACCGATAAGAGACTTTTACTGTTCGAAAACTACAAGTCTAAGCCAATATCGCTGGTAAGGGTCGATCAGAAACATGTGTCGAATTATTTCATCCCTTTGTCACCGAAACAATTGTATTCGATTAGGATTACGCCGAAATTTATCGATTTAAAGAAATTAGCACCGTTTACAAGCATTACAAAGACGTTAACGATAGAAAATCAAAATAATTTCCCAATTCGTTTATACCTGAAATCTTCAAAGCCTTGCCTCACTTTCCAAGGTGATCAACATATAATTATCGGTAAGAATCAATCGAAAAAGATTGCTTTTAATTTTTTGACAAACACAGTCGGTAAACACAACGCAACTATTCAAGTTGTTGTCAATGAGAGTCATATTTTTCAAATTGCAATCATTGCTAATATTAAACCGCGAGATATTACTTTGGATGATAAGAAAATTGAATTTACTGAAAATGATGGTCCGTATAAATTAATTAAGATTTTCAACGATCTAAATTCAAATGTGAATTTCGAATGGGATTTATGCGAATCGCGTTTTAATATCTATCCAAGATCTGGCACAATACGTGCTGAATGTTACATGTATTGTGCTATTTATCATACACCAAATCCTGATTATGCTGAAAAAACTGAATGTTCCTTATTCTCTGGAACGAAAACGAAACAAATGGTACAATTATCAAGTAAAAGAAATCCACCGAAAATTCATTTGATACCCAACAATTTGGATTGTGGTTTGGTACCAATTAATACAATTGTTTGGCATTCGATAACATTAATTAATGATAAAAATCAATTAGTTTATTATTGTTTAGAGAATTCGAAACCTATCGATGGTATTGAAGTCCATCCACAGGGCGGTATTATAAATTATAAAGACGAATTGAAATTTATGATTAAATTACATTTTCAATCGCCGATTCAATTTACAACAGAATTAATAATTCATCTACAAGGATTTGAAGATTTAATTGTAAATATTTCAGGAACTGTTGATCACCCTCAAATAACCCTGAAACCTGATTATCTCCAATTTACAAATGCTACAATACAGTCTTATAAGCATTTATTATTTAAAATACAAAATCTATCAACTTATTCGAACAGAATCCAGTTTAAATTGGATAATTATCCTGAAATTACAATCACTGAAACTGAGGAAATTACAGAACCTACACCCGACCAAATACAATTAGAAGCGAATGAATTAAAGACACTTTACTGTCATTTTCAGCCGGATAAAATTTGTAATTATTCCTTCTATTTACCGATAATTATCAACGATTCAATTGAACTACCATTAAATACTGATCAACAAACAGAATCGTTGTTAAAAATTAATTGTTCCACACTTCCGCAAATCTTGGAGATATCGTCGATACAAGCGAATCTTGTATACTTTTCTGAAAATCATCGTAATAACAGGAAACGAGAGTTGATCCAATTCACCAATATTAGCGAAGATTCGATTGAAGTTTCGTTAAAATCGGACGATTTAGAACAAGTTTTCGAAATTGTTCCCGTTAATTTGACAGATTTTGAATTTCAATTAGGCCGTGAAGAGTTTGCGATATTTCAAATTAATTTTGTACCGAAATTAATCGGTAATTATCATGATAGAGTACCGATTCTGTTGAATAATCGATTTTTTAATTATTTGAGATTATTTGGTAATTATCAACTACCGGATTTAATACCGGAAAAAAGCGTCGTATATTTCGAACCGTGCCCGTTGAATTTGAAAATAGAACAGAAATTAGTCTTGAACGTGGCTAATCATGAAAATTGTAGAATTTCCACTAAAACCGATATTGATAGTCTTACGATAGACTACGAAACTAATCCGCTTATAACGAGGCATACTAATACTAAAACACTAATACTATCAATTAAATCAGCGAAACAAGCGGGCATTGATAGCGATTTGGAAATATTTTGTACATGCGGCAGTAAAAGTATCGTTCGTATTAAAGCAATTATTGTAAATTCGATTATAACGACACACCATTGTTACGAACAAATCAACAAATTCAACACTGGAAATTTGGACGAAATCACCTATACGAATTGTGAGACTTTTCCTAAATTTCCCGACGATTCTGATGACAGTTTCTATGGGAATCATCAACGTGAAGTTTTGGAAAATGTGCAAAAATGGTTGTTTATTTACGGTTTCTATAAGAAAAAATACCTACACATTCCTGAATCTTTTGTTGATTTTAAGTTGGGTAATGGTAGCGTCGATCGGAGACGGATTAAAATGGTGAAAAGCGAACCAAAACCACCGCCGATAGTGGAATTAATTTTGAACTTAAACGGCAAACAACAGCGCAAATTTCTAATTAAAAGGTTTGTTAATTCTTGTAATTAATCCAAATACTTAGGGCCGGACTGGACTTTTTTTAAATCTGATCAATTCTTATGAAAATCTTATTGGTTAGCACGCGATTCGGAAAATATTTTAAATATTTGTATTGGCGCCTAGGAGAAAAATTTAGCAAGATTAGAATCTCGCGGCTCATTTCGAAGTTGGTCAAAAAATGAGCAAAGCACGCAAAATGATTAAGAATGACTCGTAGACCTTCCTAACAGTGTCTTTTTTTTCGTTTTCCTCCATTGCATTCTACAGAAAATGCCAAACATTTGCACTTGTTCCGGAATAAAATGGGGAAAAATAAAAAAAGTCAATCTTGGGAGGATTCTTGAGTCATTCTAACAAGAAGTCATTTTTCAAATAGTTTTTGAAAATCGCGACATTGTCAGAAACGAGCGTTTTTTGACCAACTTGCACATGAGCTACGATGTTCTAACTTTGCCAAAATTGTCTCCAGCCCCGCTGCAAATAATAATCGCTCGCCAACTAGAAGGGGTTTCATAAGGATATTAAAAAAAGACCCTATATGTATATCTAATTGTCTTTGCCGATGAGCTATTAGAAGGACAAGAAGTTGATAAAATTTTGACTGGAGCCGTTTCTCCACCTGAACTAGCTCTAGAAAATGTTTTATTTATTCTAGCAACCTCCGTTAGTGTACCTTACTTTCGTATTTTAAATAGAACGGAAAATTTTTCTTGGATTTTTGAATACTTTAATGAAATCGAAGAGGGTTCGAAGTTTTTTCAGATATTTTGGCTTTTATTGTTAGTAAAACCTTAAGTTTTGCAGCGTTTGATTAAAAAGCTCATATTTTTGAAACTATTCCCGCTGGGAGGTTGAAATTTGGAAATCAAATAGCTCAAATGATGCAATTTCTATCAAAGCTCAAGGCATTTAATTATCTTTCAGCGTTTAGCTGAAATGAATTTTTTTCAGGCAATTTTTACTCTATGATAAACTGAAAATTATTAGCTCTGGACCACAAGTCATACCACCAAATTCCCCATCGATTTACCCATAGAATTCAAAAATGTACTATTTAAAATAAGATATTACTGTGCACTACCCCCTATACCTAGATAGTTCGGTGAAAAACGGCTCAAATCAAAATATTATGAATTTCCATTAATTAGAGCTTCTCATCTTTTTAATGGCCAATCGTCGTTACACACCCTTCTGTACATCGCCTACATTTTAAATAAACATATGCACTTTTTTAAAACAATTGCATGGCCCCCCTAAAGACAGTTGGCCCCCGCGTTTCATAAGGATATTTAAAAAAAGGCCCTTTATATCTAACTGTCTTTTATATTTTTAAAATACATTAAAATACCGGGAGTGTCTTGACGATGGGCCATTAGAAGGACAAGAAGTTGATAAAATTTTGACTGGAGCCGTTTCTTCACCTGAACTATCTCTAGAAAATTATTATTTATTCTAGCAACCTCCATTAATGCACCTTACTTTCTTATTTTAAATAGAACGGAAAAGTTTTGAAAACTTTAATGAGATCGAAGAGGATTTCGGTCTAGCGCAGAAGGCTTTTCAGATATTTTGGCTTTTATTGTTATAGTTTGGTCCACGATAACTGAAAGGCCTCAGGCCAGGGCCAAGTACTTTGTGGTTATGGTTGTTTACCCAAGCTTGCAAGTATGATTTATTACAGTAGTATTTAAAAATGTTAATGCTAACACTGTCCGTACTCAAATTTTTGGCCCCCCCTCGACAATTTTATAAAGATTAAAAATATGTGCAAGTAAAATCATACATAGAGAATTGTTCAAGTATCTTTATCAACAATACTTGAAAATATTAAAGAGGATTAAGATTTCCTTGAAAATGAACAATATACATAATTGCATTTGAAATAATGCAAATTTTTCTAGATACGGGCCTGTCTTTCACCCACCTGTATGTCCCTTTTAGATTTATTTATTAGGGGGTACTTGTAAAACTCAACGACCAAAACCACAAACTTACTCCGGTCATTTTCAGTTATCGTGTACCAAACTATAGTAAAAGCTTAAGTTTTGCAGTGTTTGATTAAAAAGCTCATATTTTTGAAACTATTCCTGCTGAAAGGTTGAAATTTGGAAATCGAATAGCACAAATGATGCAATTTCTATCAAAGCTCAAGGCATGTAATTGTCTTTCAGCGTTTAGCTGAAATGAACGTTTTTTTCAGGCAGTTTTTACTCTATGATATCTTGCTTATTTCCAATGGAACACCATATATTTCTTTATATGTTAAGATAAAGAAAAAAATCCGTATTGAACTGTATTAACATTAATTGTATTAAATTTGAAATTTCACTAAAAGTCAAAATAACTGAAAATTGTTAGCGCTGGACCACAGGTCATATTTCAAAGTCCCAATCGATGTAATCATAGAATTTAAAAATGTACTAAAAAATATACTGTTCCATTTAAAATAAGATATACCTAGATAGTTCAAGTGAAAAACGGCTCCAATTAAAATATTATGAATTTCCATTCATACCTCGTCTACATTTTAAATAAACGTATGCATTTTTTAAACAATTGCGTGGCGCCTCTAAAGACAGTCGGCCCCGGCGGAAATCTCCGCCTATCCGCCGTGTCCAGTCCGGGCCTGCAAATACTAATTAATTTCGGTTGATTTTAAGTCGTTTGAAAAGCATGAAAGATGTCGACCAATTATCGTACATTTTTGATATCAACACGAATATTTTGGATTATTTGAGGAAAGCCGGAGCTTTATTGCCGCACATTGAGGTGAAATTGTTGCTAAATTATCATCAATATTTATTGTACAATAAATTGAAGGAGAATTCTCAACATTGTTGCGATTATGGAGAGTTCTATTTATTATCAAAACAGAGTTGGCTCGATTTGATTCTACAATGTATACGACTTTTCGCATTTGAACAGAAAAATTGTGGAAATTCACCGGAAATTCCACACGACATATACAGTTCGAAAACTTTAAAATTGGTCGAATGGTTGAAAGAGCGTTGTATTCAAGAAAATCCGAATTTATTAGAGAATTTTAATGATTTTCAATTAACTCAAAGTTTGCGTGATGGCATTATTTTGTCATATGTCACAATATCGTATTGTTCGTATTTTAGAAATTTTCTCAAGTATTTAATAACGGATCCTATTAGCGATGAGGAAATCATTCACAATTGTGGTAATTTGTTGGAGATGTGGAAGTTGTTGAGATTTAACATAACTTTCGATCCGTTACGTTTATGTCAACCGCAACCAATTGAAATAATAATGTTGGTTAATTATTTATATGAAGCTTTACCGAATTGTGTACCACAACAATCGTTAATTATCGATGCACCGTTAAGTCAATATGGATCGATCGATTTGGATGTGAGTAATCCATACCAATTCCATGTAGTTTACGATATCAATTTAATCGATAACAATCAAGAGATTTATGTGATTGAAGAACGATCAATTCGAATACCACCAAAGAAATCGGTTAAATTGAAGATTAAATATTTTGCAAAATTCATGGAAAAATCGACATCTATCCTACTTTTAAGCAACGATTATTGTAAGAGTTTGGTGTATAATTTGATCGGTATTCCCGACTTGAATCAATACACCAATGTCGTCAATCTAGATTTACAATTATACGAAATAAAAGAATTCGATTTGCTCTTACAATCGCCGTATCAAATTAATTGCAGTTACAATTCGCTGTTCACCTACAATCCAGGTGATGAATTGCACAATTTCAGTACGAACACATCGATTCTATTCCAACATCCCGATCAGATCGAGTTCGATGAGACCGGCCAGTGTTTCATCAAATTGAAAATCTGCTGTTACGAATTGGATCAAAGAGCGATCTGGGTGTACAATTTGAATCCGACTGTCGGCGATTGGTGTGTGAAATTCGTATTGAAAATCGTATTCTCCCACGAGAAAATCCGTACAATACAAATAGATCTACCGAAACAATTCGATAATTTCAAATGCACCTGCCAAAGCGGCCCCGATCTCAACAATATCTATTGTCCGAAACTTATCAAAATACCGATACCGGCACGCAATTATTATCTATGGGAAATTCGTAAAGAACTCCTACTTCAGTCTATATCGGCCGAGGATTACGAAATGTGGAAGTATCGATTAGGTATTGCAATTTTAAAATTAATTGATTTGCAAATTAATTTTTGTTTGAAAAAAAAGGTACGCCCTCAGGCGCCAAGATTATAGAATTATTGATACTGTCAACGGTCGAATCGATGGACGTTTCGCAAGAATTTCGCATGGTATTCTCTGATAAGCCGCCGTTTATTTTCAAAGATACATTAAGAATTGACGATGTTCTCGGAGAAGATCCGGTCAATTTTGCCATACATCCTATTAAAAATATGAACGGTACAAAAGTATTGATGTTGTTATCATCAATGGATGGTAAAGAATTACGTTATTATCAAATTAATTTTCTTCTATCGTAAATTTGAATAATTGCAAATTATAATAATGATGGTGATGATAATAATAATAATAATAATAATAATGATAATGATAATAACAAAAACGTTAAAAACGAAGGTTGTTGATATTTTTTTTCAATTTTACACGCTCTATCCTTGAGTACACCAATCTCTCTATATTTATCCGCTTCTCTTTTTTCCTCCTGAAAGATAATAATAATAATAATAATATGTCGTTTAAATGTATATATATAAAGGGTGTTCGTTCGTCTGTTTATCTACCAAAAACTGTAGTGTTTTCAATAACGCAACAACTCAAAGAGTGTGGGTATGAAGAATTCGCGAAGGGCATCCCATAGGTTTCTTCGTTTCTTATAAAACGGCCACAACAATCGACAACAACAGTTCTGTTCCTAATCGTTCACAGTCTATGTTGGTTTTTTTTCGATTCACTCTCTACTGCGTGCGTTTATGTGTGTCGTCTATCTATTAATGAGAAATTTTCCGTTTGGAAAAAACTCTATCGTTTTAAATCAAACCAATTTTTAAATGTGTGAAAGTGAAATCTCGCAATCCAACAATACTCGGTGACGAGAAAGTGAACAATTTTACACCGAAAAATAATAATAATAATAATAAAAGAAACGAATCTTAATTGGAAACGGAACTATTCTAAACAAGAAAGTAAAATAATTGGGGTGAAATGGATACGAAACAATTTCGGGAATTTGCAAAGGCTACAGTGGATTATATTGCTGAATACGTTGAGAACATCGAAAAACGGTAATATTTTAAAATTAATTACTTTCCCTCTTCATTATTGCAATATAGACAACCAACTATACATAAAGAACAACCCTTACCGTTTCCGATTACAGTCCAGTTGTTCCCGAAGTTTCACCAGGCTATCTCTATGATTTGATACCATCAGAACCACCAGAACATGGTGAAGCATGGCAGGATATTCTTGATGATGTCGAAAAAATTATAATGCCGGGCATAACGCACTGGCAATCGCCGAGATTTCACGGCTATTATCCGACAGGGTGTTCGTTCCCGTCTATCGTTGGTGAGATGATGAGCGCCAGTTTCGGATGTGTCGGAATCAATTGGGTATAACTTAGTTTTTTCCTCTTTATTAGTTTCATTAAAATTATTTGTATTGTAGATGGCAAGTCCGGCTTACACTGAATTGGAGGTGGTGATGATGAACTGGCTAGGAAAACTGTTGGGGTTGCCTGAAGGGTTCTTGAATTGTTCGGACGGACCCGGCGGTGGAGTCATACAAGTATTTTAAAATTTTCTTAGTTAGAATCGATAATTTTCGAATTTTGTATCCAGGGTTCAGCAAGCGAGACAACTTTCATTGCATTGCTTATAGCCAAAGAAAGAAAAGTCAAAGAATTACTCGAACAGAATCCGACATGGACAGAGGGTGAGATCAAAGCAAAACTCGTCGCTTACTCATCAGATCAATCGAATTCATCAGTCGAAAAGGCCGGCTTATTGGGCTCAATGCCGATGCGTCTATTGAAAACAGACAAGAAGGGCCAACTGCGCGGCGATGTCCTCCTGGAGGCCATCCAGAAGGACATCGACGATGGTCTGGTGCCGTGTTATGTTGTATCGAATTTGGGCACAACACCAACGTGCGCTTTCGATAAACTCAACGAACTCGGACCGATCTGTCGCCGGTTCAATATTTGGTTGCACGTGGACGCCGCCTATGCCGGATCGGCTTTCATCTGTCCCGAATATCGATATCTAATGGACGGGATCGAGTTTGCTGATTCGTTCAATTTCAATCCACACAAATGGATGTTGGTGAATTTCGATTGTTCAGCAATGTGGGTGCGTGACGCCCGGCATGTCATCGAAGCGTTCAGTGTTGAACGGATCTATTTGAAAGATCACCAGAAGGGCTCGATACCGGAGTACCGGCATTGGCAAATATCGTTAGGGCGACGGTTTCGTGCACTGAAATTATGGTTCGTTTTACGCACCTATGGTGTTGAAGGTATCCAGAACCATATTCGTCATCAAATCGGTTTAGCGAAATATTTCGAGGAATTGGTGCGGGATGATGGACGTTTCGAAGTAATCACATCGAATATGGGATTGGTATGTTTCCGTTTAAAAGGCGATGATAGTTTAACAGTGAAACTATACGAGAAAGTTATGCAAAGAAAGAATATTTATATTGTTAATGGTCATTTTAATGATATGCACGTAATTAGATTCGTAATATGTAGTCCTCTTATAGAAAAGGAACACGTGAATTCGTCATGGTATGAATTTTCTATTGTTGCTGATGAAATTGTTGGCAATATTAATAATAATCAATTCGATTTGAAGGCATTACGACCAGCTATTGAAATTACAAATCAACACTGTCAAAAAGAAATTGATCGAGAAAAATCAAAATAAAACGCACACCTATAGATACTATCGTTATATTTATTCTAGAGTTATTAGGGGAATTTGTTAGAATTCGTGATTAGATTGTGATGGGCGATTTTTTAGAGAAAATTTATTAATTTGTTTCTTAAATAAAATCTGTGAAAACAAATCTCTACCATTTTATTTCCCACAATCATTGGCCGAAAAGTAGACGATTACGGGTCCGAGCCCGGATATTGAGCAATTTTTTTCTTGGAGAAGATGCACTGGTTTAATTTAATTTAATTAAAAATCATATCTCGTTCATTCTACCTGTCTTTTATAAGTTGAAAACACAAGCCATAACCACACCGATTTTAAATCAATAAAGCACCTTATAACACACTAGTGTGTTATAGAAATTACACATTCTTGTTAATCAGCATAGAGTGTGATGTGGATATTATAGTATGGTATGAAACGGTATAAAGTGATACCATGGTAACTTTCCACAGCAAAAATCAAGCCTTCTTTGTTCTAATCTTTTACTTGTCAAATAAATTTATTTTGAATGAGATATGTTTTTGAATTATTTAAAATGGTCTTGTGTTCGGTGTTAGATAAAATTTTGTACAGCTCTGTTGCTCTAAAACTAGACGATTTGCATGAAACTCTTATTAGTTGACGATGATTCGATTTCAACGATTTATAGAAGGATACCTAGAGAACATTTCAGCAAAATTACAAGCTCACAGCTCATTTTGGAGTTGGTTAAAAATCGCTCGTTTCTGATGATGTCACAATATTCAAAAACGAGTTACACACGTTACACGACTAAGGGTGACTCCTAACATTGATTTTTTGGTTTTCACCATTTTATTCAGAAGCGGAGGGAAATGTTTCGCATTTTTTTCTAGAATGCAATGGAGAAAAACGGAAAAATGTTGGGAGGGTCTTCGAGTCATTCTTAGTCGTTTTGCGGGCTCAACTCGTTTTTCAAAATCATGACCTTATCCAACTTCCAAATAAGCTATGAGCTTCTAATTTTGCTAAAATGATCTCTAGACACCCTCCTATAACTCCTTGAAATGTTTTTGGAATCTCTCGGCAATTAATAGAAGTTTTATACGAATCGTCTACTTTTAGAGCAACAGGATGGCATACAATTCTTGCAGCTAACCCCGGCTCCACACATTGGTCCCAAAGTTTTGGCGTCAACCGTGTTTGTCCAATGTATGGTCGAAAGAAATGGGGTTGGCGCCAACATTTGTTATCCGCACGTTGCAACTTATCTTATCACATCCGTTGAGAAGTTTTTTTAACAAAATTACTCATCCAACATAAACCAACGTTTGTACTAACGTTGGAGCCAATGTGCGGAGCCCGGCTTATGTCTCGGGGTTAAACTTTCTACACGTAAAGTGTTACAGCTCAGATTCAATTAAAAATGAAAAACTTAAATACAGACGATTGGAGATGGGTTAAAAACATTAGAAAAAGTATAATCGATATAAAAATTTGAATATATTACCACTGGAGAGGGGAGGGGGGACAGAGAGAGCGCGCGCGCGAGAGAGAGAGAATACACTCTATTGAACTTTTACTGTAAGCAAGATCCATGGTTTTGAGCAAACTTAATTTGATCCATCTATACCAGTGAAGTAAAAGATAGCTACTACACTCCACTAACTTCTATTGCAGGCAAAATCTACTGCTCATTCACGGTTTTGAGCAAACTTACTTTGACTGTAAACCATGAATTGGCTTTATTAATGCCAAAACCGAGTATCATGCTTTCTTGCCCTCAGATTAAATATTTAGCTTTCTTTTCAAAACATGAATTTAATAAAGATTGCCTTTCTCAAGTCGTGCCGTAATTCAAAATTTGTTCCTTTTTGCAAAATTAACAAAAATAATTATTAGTAATCAATAATCAGTTAACTAATGTTGGATCTCTATTTAATATAGGTACCTACACCAAAATTATTTTGATTGTGAGGTATTCCTGCCTTAGAATAGCACAAATCTCCCAAAGATCGTTTTACAAAAGTAGCACACTACTCTTATATGGGTGTTATTTTCCAGCAATTAATTTTACTGGAAATTATTTTCTAGTGATTTATTTGCCATTTAACACACGACTTGTGAACTTAAAATATATTGTTCATGTTCAATTATAGAATAAACGTAAAAATCATGTTTTTACCATCCCCAATGATAAATCTCTAAATTTAAACATCAATCAATTTGCCGGAACTATTAGGAACGTACTTATTTTAACCTTTTCCCATGTCTTCAATTAATTTACAACCTTCCGGTATTTTTTTATTTCCGAATCAAGAAACAAAGGGGAGTTATACTGGATTGTTGTAAAAAACGAAAAATTATTGTGGAGGGTCAAATCGCACATGAGGAAACAATTATTGCTTGAATCTCTGAGTGTAATCTGCCTTGACACTCAATATGTGTAATCGTAAAGTCAATATACTGCCAACCAGTGTAACAACTACACCTTGAAGATAAATCTATAAAGAAACAATAAATTTAAAGGAATATGATCTTATTTGAAAGTATTTGTATTGTTTGACATGTGGAGCTTGGGAACCGTTCCAGTTGATGGAGAATCTGCAATTGTTAGTGAAATCGTGCAACTTAAATGTAATCGATCGTAGAATGCCCTTTTAATTGTTTGTACAAGTTAATGAATAAGTCCTTGATTAGAGTAACATGCAAGAGCTATCCTGTAGCATATTTATCATTGTTTTTCCCCGATGGAAATAAAAGTTTTTATCGTTTGCCTTGTGACGATTTTGGGTGGGATCATGAACGAGTAATACAGCTTTTAATCGAAGAGCGAAAGTTATAAATGAGATCTGCCAGAATTATCTTCACTTTCGCTGTGGTTGTTGTCAATTGAAAGTAAACGTCTGTCTTAATTAAGAATTATTTAAAATAAATTTAAAAGATCGAATTATAGTTATTCTATGTGAAATCTAGTATATTGTAATTTATTTAATTTCAAAATGAATGTGCACGAATTTAGGGAATTCAGCAACACAGCAATTGACTATTTAGCCGACTATTTTGAGACAATTCGTGATAGGTAAGCGAAAAGTAAACAATAAATTTCTATGTAGATACAAGCAAAATTTTAGACCAGTATTACCATCGGTTAAGCCGGGTTATTTAGAGAATTTATTACCAGAAGAGGCGCCTACAAATGGTGAATCTTGGACAAATATCCTACAGGATGTCGAGGATGTTATCACTCCAGGTCTGTCGCATTGGCATTCACCGTATTTCCATGCTTACTATCCCACAGCTAATTCGTATCCAGGAATCGTCGCAGAAATTCTACTTTCAGGACTAGGAGTTATCTCAACCGATTGGGTAATCTTTCCCTAAATTAACTGTATACGGGGTTATTCATGGCGGACGAGTATTTCTTATGGCAACTCTCATTATTTGGCGAGCGATTCGAAAAATATTTTAAAGATTTATAAGAGGGCCTTGCAGGTCATTTTAGCAAAATTAGAGCCTCGTAGCTCATTTGAAAGTTGGTCAAAAAACGCTCGTTTTTGGCGATCATGCGATTTTCAAAAACAAACTAAACACGTAGAACGACTTAGAATGACTCTACGAGCCTTCCAACATTGATTTTTTTCGTTTTTCTCCATTTCATTCTGTAACAAGTGAGAAAGTTCCGCATTTTTTCTAGAATGCAACGGACAAAACGAAAAAAAAAATCAATGTTGGGAGGATCCTTGAGTCATTCTAAGTCGTTTTGCATATTTAGTTCTTTTTTGACCAACTTCCACATGGGCTACGAGGTTCTAATTTTGCTAAAATAACCTCTAGAGACTACCCTATAAATCTTTCAAATATTTTTCGAATCGCTCGCCAAATAATGAGCATTGGCGTAAGAACTTTTCATCCTACGTGAATAATCCTGTATAAATTTACAATTCAAATGAAAATTCAGTCAACAGGTCCTGCATGTGTGGAACTGGAGGTTAAAATGATGGACTGGCTTGGCAAATTGATTGGACTACCTGAAAATTTTCTCAATTGTTCGGAAGGGCCTGGTGGTGGTGTTATACAGGTAAATGCACACAATTTAATTCTTCGATTTGTTAATTGTCTTGTTGCAATAAAGAATGCGGCAAGTGAGTCGACTCTAGTTGGATTACTAACAGCAAAATTACAAAAAGTCCAAGAACTCGTCCAAGCTGACCCAGGAAAAACACAAAACGAAATTGAACGAAAACTAATCGCTTATACATCAGAACAATCCAATTCGTCGGTAGAAAAAGCCGGATTACTAGCGTCTGTTGAAATGAAACTCTTACCGACAGACAGTGATGGCAGTCTACGTGGCTCAACACTTTTGGCAGCCATCCAAGAGGACCTAGCCCAAGATCGAATACCGTGTTGTCTGGTGGCAACATTAGGCACAACAGGCACCTGTTCATTCGATAATTTAGTCGAGCTCGGTCCAATTTGCCGACAATACAAGTTATGGTTGCACGTTGATGCCGCCTATGCTGGATCCGCATTTGTTTGTCCGGAATACCGTCATTTAATGGCCGGTATTGAACATGTTGATTCGTTCAATTTCAATCCACACAAATGGATGTTGGTGAATTCGGATTGTTCAGCAATGTGGTTCCGGAACACGAAACTTGTAGAACAAATCTTCAAACTTGATTCGAACAAAAGTGTCTCCAAGAATATTCCAGAAATTCAACACTGGCAAATACCAGATAGACGTCGATTTCGTGCTTTAAAATTATGGTTTGTTTTAAGAATTTATGGCGTCGAAGGTATACGTAAATATATCAGAGATCAAATATCGTTAGCTAAATATTTTGAACAACTTGTACGGAATGATGATCGATTTGAGGTTTGTACTAGTTGTATGGGTTTGGTTTGTGTTCGTTTAAAAGGCGATGATGAATTAACACAAAAAGTTTTAAATAAAATCGCCGAACGAAAGAAGCTTTTTATAATGCCTTACTATTATCGAAAAAAATTAGTTATAAGATTTGTGATTTGTAGTCGCTTTACTGTTCAAGATGACATCAGATTTGCCTGGAATGAAATCAAAGAACAAACAGATGAAATGTTCAAATCACTAAAAGTAAATGGACGAAAATAAATGTGCTATTGTTATATGTCCAAGTATTACAAATATAATTCTTGAGTTGATACAACACAAATTATATATAGCATGTAAGAAAAACTGCATTTATAAACTAAAATTACAATAATAGAACGAAATCTGAAACAATAAAATCGAAAATTGCCTCTTATAATTAGACTTTAGTGTAATCCTTATCCAACAATTTTAACTAACAGTCTTAATGTAACTAACGAAAAATTATATTTACACAAAAATACCTGTCCACACACGTTAGTTACCGTCTATCTCCATCGGAGAAACCTCTTTATCGTTGCCTTCAGTTGTTGTTTTACTCACTTGATCACTATCACCATCAACTTTTATTTTAAGATCATCTTCGGCAGTTGCAGTTGCATCATCCACTTTACCATCATCATCTTTCTTATTATCATCATTTTTATTCTTATCAGTAGCGGCATTATCGTCTAATCTGGAATCGGTATGTTCGAATTCATCTTTGACACAAACACCATTATTATCATTATTAACCAAATCAACAACCTTATCATTATTAACTTCAATTTCTTCCAATGAAACAACGGTCTCTTCCAATACTTGCTTTCTAGAACGACGCGGCTTAGGATCCGAGGGGGTTGTATTTTTTTCAACAATTTCTTCGGGCTTACGTACTAAACCCAATACGTCCAACATACTGTGGGTTACTGTTGCCTGTTTTGCTGATTCTGACGATGGATAAGCTGACTTACGTTCACAAAGCGCTAGATGTCTCGCCATTGAATTACCTAGATTTTATCGTAAAAGAAATATAATTATAATAAAAATATTGACAAAAAAAAATTATACCATCAGTATCGCTGTAGCCGCAAATACAAAACATTTCAAATGGTAGTTTCTGGGCTGGCACAATTGGATTTGTTAATGCTTTACATTTGTTTAGATGATCTTGCATCGTGTTTGAACAACAAGTTGAATATCGGCAGTTTTGGCAATGTTCATAAGATCTATAAGAACTGCTAAATAAATGAAACAATTTATGATCTGTATTTACAACTTACGAGAAATGTTTTGATGATGTTAATGGTTTATTGCATTCTTTACACAATAAAGATTTATTATTTATGTTCAATTTTAATGTTGAAAAATTGATAATTTTCCCATCATCAGGACATTTATCCATTTTAGATTTCGGTACCATGATACCGTTTCTTGGTGCAAATGCTGGAATTAAACCATGTTTACCACGTTGTGATATATGCATTTTTGTTTGATGTTCTCTCAATGAATCTTTTTGTATAAACCATAAATTACAACGACCACAACGTTTAGCAATTTGTTTTTTCTGATGTTTTTGTAAATGCTGCATAAAATAATTGATATTTTGTACTAAATTACGGCCAGTCGAATGGACAGCTGTTGATTTTAAACAGAATGGACATTGTATTGTTGTACCATAATCATGTTGTTGATAGAAATGATCAATTGCCATTTTATGATTTGAACAACGAAAACCACACGTACCGCACATGTACGGTAATTCAGATGGACAATGTTCTTTTGACATATGCTTACCCAAGACAAATGGATTCATAAAGATTTGTTCACATATCAAACAAGCAAAACTATTATTGAAACGTGTCTCTTCGGGATGTGAAGTTAGAACATGTCGTACAAAATCACCTTCATTTGGTACAATTGCTAAACAATATTTACAAACATGTTGATCTTTTGTTACATTGTGTGCATGCCGGAATAAATGATTCATTAATGCAATATTACTAACAAATGTTGATTTGCACAATGTACATTTTATATTTATTGTTATTTTAGCTTTGTTTGGTGGTTGTACAACTGGTAATGTACCATAATAATAATTCTCCAGCGGTACTAACTGTTCAACAACATCCGGTGAATTTGATTTATTTGGTCTAGTAATTTCTTGATTTATAACAGATTTATTCGATTTACTAGTTTCAGTATTTGGTTGTGGTGTATTAACTGATGCAGCAGTTGATGTAGATGGCGTTGATGTTGTATTTGGTGGCGGTGCACTTATTTTCTTTATACGTCCATAACGTTTATTTACCAAATGATCATTAGCTTTCGATTTTGTAGTAGTAGGTGGTTGTGTAACAATTATTGGTAATGCCCAATTTCTAAATGGATTTGAATTAATTTTAGTTAAACGTGCAATTAATGATTGCCCACTATCTATACGTGTTTGTTCCGATAAATGCAAAATCATATTATCAAAACATTGCATAACTGTAGTACCATACCATTCTCGCCACACTAATTCGTCAAGAAATTGTTGAATAATTTGTCTTGATAATAACGATAATGTATTTTGGAACATTCTCGGGACAATACGACGTAAATATTCCATAATTGCACGATTACTACTATTATAATCATTCGATGTTGTCTGTTGTACATTTAAAAAGCCCATATTTTGTAATGTCTGTTTATCAACTGTTAAATCCGTTACAATTGTACTAGATGGATGTACCCAATTAAAAACTGGTTCTAAAATTTTTGAGAAACGTTTCTTATTATTACGTTCACCATCTAAAATCGGTTCAACAGCACGTAAACGTATATATTTTGTTGTTGTCTCTAATACACCTAATACTTCGACTTTAACTTGTCGTTGATTACCATCCTGTGATGTTGTACCTAATGATATAACACCTACTTGAACTTTAACACCTGGACCACCTAAACGATGTGCATGAGTATGCAATGCTGCAGTACATACAGAACGCAACCATGTGTACATGCCTTTCACGAAAAGATTATCGACTTTTACCTAAAAAAAAAAGCAAAATTGATTTGTAAATACTTGTGTACCTTTCTTAAAAGACAACATTTATTGCATACCAGAGGATATTGATAAGTACTTAGCCTAAGGTATAAATACCGTATTTTGAAACATTTTTTTTAAATGAAGATTATTAATGAATATTAATTAATTAAGAGGCATTCAGCCTTATCACCGTTATACAACTAAAAAAAATTTGGACTTCTATGTGGCGTCAGAACCCAAACTTTTGGTTTCGTACATCGAGGCTGAATGACTTTTAATTAATTAATATTTTCATTTATTTTTATTTTACAAAACCAAAAATCCATACTCAAATGATGATGAATTAAAATTAAAGATTAAGATTCTCGAAAT
>JAZBGW010000953.1:0-18971 GCA_037464815.1 Mylabris variabilis
AAGAATTCAGCTCAAAAATCGACTAAATTGACCAAATTGGCTCCATTTGGTGACCCGCTTTCAAAATATTGATCGTATACAGCCCCAAAACCAATCAAAAATCTTAGCTAGGTCTTACTTTTTGAAATTACGTTATAACCTTTGTGACTATTTAAGTTGAGATAAGTGACAGACGACAAATTAATATACATATACCTACATATGTACCTTATGAAAATACATTCTCTGTAGATATCCTCATTACAGTATATTGAAATATTAACAATAATAAATTGAAAAAAATGGCAAAGTTATACATTGTGGACAAAACCGAGTACTAGAAGGTCGGGTTAAATGGGGTACCCCCATTTGCTCAACGTGTAAGGCAAAATGTGGTAGTAACTTTCAGTTTTAATCATTACACACTGGGTAGAAAAATAATATACAAATAAATAAAAATAAGGAAGCCAAGAATGAAAAAAATGAATTCTGACACAAATTAGCCCTAGTGTGGATACGTTTACTCATCATCCTTAGAAAGCTGTATCTGCTGTTCTAGCTCTCAAAAGTGGGCTCACAACACTTGTTCAAACGTGAACTTTTCTTATGTTGAAAAGCTACTACCCTATTTCGCCCTACCAGTCAGGCAAAATGGGGCTTTTTTCATCCTTTTACTTTTTTTTTGTTTCTTTCATAATGTTTCTGTAAATTTTTTTCTAATGAAATCGATTAATTTTACAGGTAAGGCTTCTGTGAAAATGTATGTTCAGTTTAAGGATAATGAGTTTTCTAGTTTCGTCTTTGTACTCCTCCAAACGTTAAGTACCCCTATTTGCCAGGTTTTCACCCGCCAATAAATTTTCAAAATTTACGTTTGACATTCGTAGAAAATTGTTAAAACCGGAACGTATTTCGTCAGCCAAACCAATATCGTCTTTATGAATGTCTTTGATTTTCGACTCGATGAAGCTTAGCAAAATATAATAATAATCAGCCATTAACAGAAAACCGCCATCTTTTTCAGCGCTACAAAAACGGCGGTAACGAAACACGCTTTAGTGTGGACTGAAAACACAAAACTGAAACATGAAATGTTTGTGTCTGTCATGTTCCGGATAAAGAATAAACGTTCGGCAGTGTGGACATTATCTCGAAATTGTTTTGTTGCTTTGACAGTTTCTAAAATGTTGTGTTTTGGCTGGGTTTGCTGTTTTTATTTTGTCAGTTTGGTGTGAACCTGGCATAACTACTTATAACAGAGCAAAAAACCATCATCTATACACCACCGCTGTTTGAAATTTTTTTGCCTCTAGAAAAAGCTCGCCGTAATTCAAATGAGATTTGTTTAAAAGAAACGAATAAACACAGTCTGTATGAGATATTTGGTCGAAATTTTTAATAAGCAATTCTGATTATCTTTGTTAGCTGTAATTTTTAAAATAATTGAAGCGTTTCCCGGTTCGGCCAGCTAAACCAACATAATAACAGAGATAATTGTATTCTTTCTGTAGCTTTTTTCGAAAAATTGTCAATAGACGAACGACATTGGCAATGGAATCGTCTCGTTATAGATATGTGAACTTTGCAATAGAATTCCCGATCAAATTTCCAGTTCAATTGGTTTTTTGTATAGTTGGATGCCTTTGTTGTAATAATTGGAATAATTGAATGCGGTGTTGTGTATGTGTAGGTATACATATTTAGTAAATATCAAGGTCACTATTGTAATGAAATTCATTAAATAATAGAATTGCAAATGCTTGATCTGCATCAACATCTATAACCTGCATACGTACGCAGATAAGTCGATGCAAATCGAAAAATAACAACGAATGATGATGTTGAGAAATAAAAGATTCTACTCTAAAGGGCTTTTCACCCGAGACTACCTATACAGGCTAAAATTGGCTCTTTCTAAGAAAAAAAGCTCCCAACGGCGTAGGTCTGTAAACGCACTGTTTTCGAGATACAGGGTGTCAAAGAATTTGATGTTTCTTTAGTTTTTTGACAATATCTCAGAAACCGTTTGAGATACAGTATTCATACCATCCATTTTGGTTACTTTATGGGTGCTAACTCAATTCCGCCTTCTTAAAATGAGTCAAGGAATCATACCCTTCATTTTGAGGTACATCTTTTGAAATACCCAAAACGAGTCCTGCATCATAATAAAGTTTTTCTCTAAAACAGGCCAAGTTAAAACTTTTGACTAGGAGCACCCTTATTTCGTAGAAAAATTGGCGTCTTAAATTGTGGTTCCGAAACTCCAGTTTTCTCAGTGTCGCAGATATTAGGGTCAAAAAAAAGCCGTAGAGTCCTAAAATTTTCGCCACTGGCATGTTAAAATAAATTGAATTGGCACTCATAAAGTAACCAAAATGAATGGTGTGAGGTGGATCAAAACTGAGTACTGTATCTCAAACGGTTCCTGAGATATTTTCAAAAAACAAAAAATTCTTTGACATTCTATATCTTGAAAACGAAAGAACCAAGGAATCACAGGTTTGATTTTCCAGGTTTTCACAGGTTTGATTTTGAAACAACCTGTATAAGTAGTTTTCATGGAAATTCCAATTAATTGACAAGTGATTTTCAAAATATTTCAAGGAATTGTAGGGAAGTCTCCGGGGAGCCAAAAGACACAACCTCTTATCTTATTCGGAAGTGGGTCAAAAATGATCTTTTTGGATAAGAATACGATTTTCTATAAAAAATGCAAAACTTTTCCAGTTGTTCCAGAATAATATGGGGAAAACGAACAAAAAAATCAATGTTGGAAGATCCCCGAGTCATTTTTAGTCACTTTATGCGTGTAGCCAGTTTTTGAAAATCGCGACATTGTTAGAAACGAGCATATTTGACCGACTTGCAAATCATCTGCAAAGTTCTAATTTTGCTAAAATGTTCTTTTACAAATCCTTGAATCCTTGAATAATGCCAATTGCCCTAAGAACTAGTCTTATGTTAATAACCCGGTGTAAAAGAGGGAGTCTTCCAGAATTAAATAAATTGAAAACTTACAGATGTTGTTAAGACTCTAAGACGTGACTAAAAGTTTGCATTTTCTACAGAGATTCTCGTTGTAAATTACACAAAATAGGTATTATTAATGAATACCGCAAGGGAAGATTTAAAGAGGAATTTAATAACGAACATTTCCTCTTGTTTACAGTTGGTGTTTCGTTCAAATGATTACACTGATTTCCATCTACATTTCATGCTTTTTTAAATACTTGTATACCATTCTGTTTGTTTTTGTCTTTATTAACGAATTGTTATAAACCTGGATTACTCATCTCTTTAAAAATTAAAATGTAACGGAAATAAATGGGGAAAATACAATATCAAATTTAATGTTATTTCTCTATTGAATTCTACAACGTATTTAACAAGTATTCAACAATCAAACAGAAAGAAAACCATTTACTTTTGTGATAGTAACATTCCTATTAGACTTCAAACAAAGGTACAACTCTTCAAAGGAGCTGGAATAATGACAAACTACTTCAAAGAATAATGTAGTCGAATATGGATATAGACAATTTGTATTTTATAAACATAGAAAAACTGCCTATTCGCTAGATTTTTATCATTGATTTAATATGTTATCGTCGCATCACTAGCGGAAACGAAACACAGTTGAGGAAATAAAATTTCCACTTCGATGGGGACGTTTGCAGGAATTTCAACAAGAATTTTCACCTGTGTTGTTGTTGTTATAGTAACGTTTTTATTCCGGTTGCGGTTGAACTGATTTTCAGATCAATGAAGAACAGTAATCCGTTCTGTAGTTTCTCTCAATAATTCTACAACAAAATAATATCGTATAAGAAAAAAATAATTGGAGCAGTATAGGAAACGGGCGTCAAATTAAATATTTACAATCATAGTTATTATACAGGGCGTGTGCTGGTGATGGGCTATTAAAAGTATAAGAAGTTCTAATTGATGAATGTGTTTGAAATTTGGTGTAGCCATTTTGTTCTAACAACCCCCGTTATACAGGGTAGTGCATGCTACTCTCCTATTTTTATTATGTTTCTTATTGCATTTTTAAATTCTTTGATATAAGCAACGGGGACTTTGATGATACAACTTATGGTCTAACGCTGAAAATTTTTCAGGTATTTTAACTTTAGACAAAATTATAAATTTTGCAATGTTCCCTTAAAAAATTCATAATACAGAAAATATTGCAACTGAAAAGTTGAAATTTGGAATTCTAATAGCGAAAGCAATGTACTTTTACAAAATCCGACAGCATTCAATTATCTTTCAGCGTTTAGTTGTAATAAATTTTTCTTCCTGGCAATTTTCAAAGTATAATATCTTGCTTATTTTAAATAGAACACCATATAAGAGAGTAGGGTGCACTACCCTATATTTTCTAGTTTCTCTAGAACAATGAAAATATTTTCCAAAACTACTTCAGGTGGCGAGATGGCTACATATAAAATTTCAGAAACATCAGAATTAGAACTTTTTATACTTTTAATGGCCCACCACTAGGACACACCCTGTATGTTTAGTTGTTTAGTATTCAAAAACAGGTGAATATAAAAATATATGAACAGTTCAAACAATTTCAACAAAGAAATTGATTCGACCGCCGACGAAAATGATAACGAAATTCGACGCTTTTATCGATCAATTCTTGAAGAACTACAATAATAATACTGATGATGATGCAATCCCGGTAGATTGTCAATTTTTCGATTTTCAGTTGATTTGAAGGCGCGGTCTAAATGCAGGCAACTTCCTGAAACGATCACTTACTGCCATTAAATCCGATTCTATAAAATGGAATTCTTGTTTTTTTTGTTCTTTTATATATGACTATCAATATCCGTATTTTCTGTCGATTAACTTGAAAATAAACGAAATCAAATTGACGACTACAATTAAAATCGATTATTGTTCGAAATTATTCCATTTGAAATGGTGTTATATCAACGTCCTGTTTTCAGTGATTTTCATTGGAAATTACTACCGTTTTATTGTAAAATATGCTGAAAAACAGAACAGAAATGGCTTGCCATTATTTACACAAATTTTCCTGTCTCTGTAATTAATTCCATTCCATTTAAACTGCCATTAACTGTTCTAAATATTGATGAGCGGTTGGCTTGTGTTGAGAACAAAATTAAAAATTGAAAACTTTACAATAAAATTTCCAACAATCAAATAATCTGATTGCTTATCAAATTTTTATAAAAATTTTACCGTTGAAAGAAGATTACAGCTCAATTTTCTATAAACAACTGTTGCATGAACCAATTTTATCAGCAACGACAATATAATTTTCAAACTATCAAGCTTATCTGATAATAATCCATTTTGAATTGCTTCTGGAGATTATCTTTAAAAAGTAGAACAGCTACTCTAACTGAATAATCTGAACAGTTATCGTTTTTTATTTCTACCAACAACTCATTAAAATTTTAAAAATAACGACATATAAAAACCAATTTATATCTGCATCTATATGTAGGTAGACACTTATGGATTATCCACAAAATTTGGAATAATTTCAGAATAACTTTTGGCAATTATCCAAATCCGATACGACTAAATAGTCAGTCATTGAAAACAAACGGATCTTTCAACGTACAGGTATTTGAGATAAAAATAATGGAATGCAATCAACAGGTGGGGTGAACAGATGTTAAAATCACCAGAAAATTCGCTAAATATAAATATTAAATGATTATTTTAACAAAATTCGCCCTCTAATCATAACCGAGACGTGGAGATTTTTATTAATTTCATAATTACATTGGTAGATGTATTCAATATTGGAAACGGTGTAGTACAATAAAGCATGGGAAAATTTGCGGAAAATATTCGATGAAAGTTTCCAATTTCTATTCGTCACATTTCCAATTTCGTTTCAAATTTGCATCTCTCCGAATGGATAGACGCACAAAAAGCCTAGAAGAATTCCTTTATTGCCGTTTGTGCGGATCTCAAGAGATTTGATTGTCTATCGGCGGCCATAAAACCATGATCTTGTTTATGCTAAACAGATTCCCCAGTTGCCGGCTTATAATTTCGGAAATTTTCCGACTTTTTCCAATTTTTTGTTCATTTCGAATTCGATACGTTATAAAGATAAAAATAAAATAAAAATCAGTCATAAAGTAAATCGAAATGAAAGTGATCTCTTCCAATCATCAGACTGTCAGATCAGATAATTCCATTACGAATATTCGAAGCGTATACTCTCGGTCTTTTAGAATTTTTAAATAGAGACAAATCGATATTTACAACCTACCTAACGATATTGAAGAGAGCAAAGCTTAAAGGGTGCAATTTTTCCCTCATCCATTTGGCTACACTGAATCAGATAATTTGATTTTTGTAAAAAAATTTGTGATTACAGTATCCGCGTGTAAAATAGCCTTTGAATGTATTTTATTTTTAAATTCACTTAGTGCGAAAATGTCTAAGTAAAGACCGGATAGATAAGCACCTTTTAACTAAAAAAAAGTGCAAAGAAAGCACACTATTTTAGGGGGAAAAGCGCAATTTTATGTCGAAAAAAGCTACTGAATTTAAAAGAAAATCAATCTAATAAAAACGAGATACATTCTTCTAATTAATGAAATTACATAATTTTCTGATGTTATTGTTCTTTTTATTAGAGCAGTTCTCTAATATGTATCCATAAACATTTTATTTGTCCACGTTGATCCCTTTTAAGTCGTCAACTATAAAAGAATTGTTTTACAAACCACCTTCCAGACTCTAAACAGGGACTTAGCTAACATGTATTTGACTATAATTTTTTGAAAAATCTTAGCAAAAAATACCCGAAAATAAAAAATAAGCATTGATAGGAATAAGCAAATGAGAAAAAATTAAAAAAAAAAGCAAAAAAAGCTGGATATAATGACTCAGATTTTTTATTTATGTACTTATTAAGAAAGCTGCCCTTATATTTTGTTGATGGCGGACGTTGGGATTGTTACGCCACTGCGGCTTACACTATTGATTATATAAATGCTGAAATCGGTCAATAATAGTAGTATCATTTAACTTTTTATTGATTATAGATAGCTATCAGTTGCGGTAATTAACAATGTATACGTGACGCAGCTTAAAAGCTTGACTAATCGCCAGTGAGCAAGCATTAAAATTAGAGATGATTATTAATTATTATTCAAAAAAATGCAAATTTTGTCAGCACGTCAATAATTTACTTTATAATATTACAAGGAAATTACAGAAGAAGCTTTTTCTCATTTTCTAGTATTGAAACAGAAGCTCAAATTTGAATTTTAAATTGTCGACCACCAATCCAAAGAATTCTCTAATTTCTAAAAAACTTGATTTTATCATTTGAAATGAGGCTAAGAAATAACATCAAAGCTCAATAATTAATCGGTAAATTTCCTGTAAAAGCTGCCTAAAGGCCTACAATCTGAGTATGTCCAAAACAACGGACTATTTTGAAATTTGAAATAATTAATTCTCAATTGACAATAGTGATTTATAAGACTCTTGTTAAAGGGGCAAACTGTCTTACTCGCAAAATAAAATCTTGCTTTTTCTACAAGCACAGCAAAATTATTCTTAAATCTATGGATTTCTAACAAAAATTTTCAACTATTTGTACATTTTATTTGTCAAATCTGTCAAAATTTTACATTTAACACGGATCTGTTACTTATAACACCAGTGCTATAATAGTTATTTATGTTATAAGGATTGTAAGGTCAGTCTTTATAGTAAAAATCATAAAGTTTATCGGCTCGTGTAACATACAAAAGTGTTGGCACTTCCGGGACTAAAGTGAGTACTTTAGTCCCCAATCACAGGGACTAAACTACCATTTACAATCCCTAGGGACATCTTATTTCCTTAGGATAGAATGAAAAATAAACAATTATATGTATCTGTAGCAACAAATGTCAAAAAATTGTCAAATATTTTTCTTGCACATCCATGGCTAAAGTAACTACTTTCATCCCCTATTACAAGGACTAAAGTACCACTTTTAATCCCTAGGGACATAATATTTATTATTTCCCTATTATATCAGTTGCTATTATTTTACCATATTATTGATGCAGTAACTAGGGTGATTCTTCAAAAATATAGAAATGACAAATACTTATCAAATTAATGAAGGTTCTTGTCAATCTCAAAATTTTTAAATTGCATCCCAAATATTTCCGAAAGTGAAAAAAATGGCGTATATAACTCGGGACTAAAGTGTTTTTTTTCGTCCCTCGAATAGTTTATCGCCCTCGGGTCGAAATATCGCACTTTAATCACTTGTTATATAATATAATATTATGTGCGCTTTCCGCGTGTTTCCATAGTAGCTTGTTGTTTCTCTGCTTGATTTCAGGGAAATAAACCCCATTATAGTACTCTGTACCATAAGGTACACATCTTAGTCCGATAAAGTGAATCTTTATAGTCTTCAAAGTTACCAATATAATTTTACTTTATGATATGCTAGTATATAAAATGAAACTTTTAACTCGAGTAAGACATGTTAAAAATGTCGTTTTTCTATTTTGCGTCAATAGTAGCGTTGTTAAGACAATAAAAGACTACTTTAATACCCATCAAAGCACTTTTTTAATGTTTTTTTTAATAGTTAGTGCAATTTATTTTAGCAAAGTTTGTAGTCGAACGTTTGTCTCTTAAATTGTAATTTCAATTGTCATTAATACTTTTATTTACCTTGTTTTACTTACAATAATCTTGTGGTTTTATTATCAGTTTTATTTCTTAACAAAATAATAAGTTTTCAAAACTGTCAAGACAAACAAGTGGCAGGGATAATGCAAGAACAATTGAACTATTAATTGAATTTCTAGTTGTCATCTTAACGATACGAATCACAACAAAATTTAGTGAATTTCAGGAATTCAATTAGAAAAAATGTGCAAGGGGATGGAAAATCGAAAAAATAGTCGAAGAAACTTGTTCCGAAAGTCATTTATTACACTCGTTCTCCTTAAAATCGAACTCGTTTAATAAATTATGAGTTTTGGAACTTGTTTCTTAATAAACTATTCTAATAGTTCTTGTAGAAAATTCATTATTAGTAATGGTTGTAGAAAGAGTATACAATTTATTTTTATTTATTTTTTTATTCAATTTTCATGTATTGTGTGTGCAACTGTTCCGGCGCATCCACCAAAATCGGCTCGTTTATCATTTAGAAATGTGGAAAAGATCTGAAGCAATTTGTATCATTTAAAAACATCTAAACTATTTACTGAAAGTTAAAAAAAAGAATACCTTGTCATTGTGTGCTTATATTTAATTGATTACATACACCTTGTCATCAGTTAGAAAGTAACTGGTATAATAAATGGAGCGCTCTTTCCTCTATTTAATAATAAAAATGTCACCTTTAACTAGATCGACTAATCGTTTTAACGTTTTAAAGAGGAAGGTTCTCAAGAATCAATAATTTAGTACATTCGAAACTATTTACTGTCAATGAAAAATGTAATAAATGCATGCAATTAATTATAGAAGAGAAGGAAAACCAGAATACTTACTTAATCATTAATGCTTGAGTTTTGTGCCCGAACCAACTTGTGTGGGATTATTAGAAAACTTTTCTTATATAAAATGTACGGCGATTTTAATTTCCCGCGTTTGTTTCCATATACTTTGATATACTTTTTCATGTTAATGACAGCGTGGAAAATAAGCTTGTAATTTAAAGTTCACTTTGGAATCGCTTTTCTTTATTTAAATGCAACTTGTCTAATCTGAATTTCAATAAATATCTAAATGACAGAATACGTTTTACGCCGTTTTAAAATATAAGAATTCAATTTCCATTAAGTAAAAATCTAAAGATAGAAAAACAATACTGTGCTCTTATATTAGACTGCTTTCAACACAATTTTGGTGAGTTGTATCGTAGAGATTGTTTTGATAGTTCTCAGTTGGTGCTGAATTTACACTTTGCAATTGTGGTATCATTTTCATTTAGGTAAGTTCAACAATTTTATTTCGTATCGTCCTTGAACTGAACAAGGGTACTGGAATGATGAGAACATTGGTACTTTAAACTAAATGAATAAACACTGTTTGTGGTTTAACACAATTCTGTATGCAAACAGTAAACGTGGTTATATATGTGCTGAAATTAAGGGACTTTATCCTATCCTTGCTGTAAATTACACAGTTACCAACCGGTTGGATTAACAAATACGTTGAGTTTGGATGAAAAAGAAACTTTTAGTAATACTTCGATTGTGCGACTGTTGCTGTAACTGATGTATTCATCTATGTATCCATCTTACAGCTCAATTCCAGATTCTTCTTTGAAGATAATATGGTTTATACGCATATGTAGAATTATTTTTTGCGAAACTACGAAATAACAAAAGCTTCGAAGAGTCAGTGAGGGGAGAACTCGACAACTGGGAAATTCACAAAATACCAACAAAGTTGCAACAATAGATTGTTTGGATTTGTTTGAAACTAGTCAATAAATTGTAATTGTTATAGGAATATGAACGTATTTTATTTGAAATCGGACTTTATTTATTTGTAGGTACGTGAAACTTGTGATTTATGTATGATTTGTTTTGATGTAATCGTATAATATAAAAGCACCAGACTATTATGATTGTAGTCTAAACAAGGGAAATAGCCTCCAGCGTTTGTGTGAAAATACAAAGAGTTTGTTTTGTAATAGAACTAATTCAGCTATAACACGAACTAGTCCATTAAACAGCAAATATAATGTTTCGTTATTAATAAAATGCAAATTTTAATTGACAACAAATGTTAAAATTCATATAAACTTGGTGGAATAGACGTTAGAAATTACTAAAAGAGAGGACTTTTAGTCGGCTCAACCAAGCATAATACTTTAATTTCGTCAAAGTTAAATTATCATTATGGTATCTTATTTAACAAAATAAACAAAACAAGAGTCAAAAACAGACTTCTGTTAGTTAAACGAACAACTCTTTTAAGAAAACCACTTCAAAGTCCTGTTCGAAGTTTTATCCGATTATCCATCTTTTTTATCGTTATTCTTTGATATTGCTCCACAACTTTTATCCATACATACCCGCTGATAATAACCATGAATCGAGCTTTATCTACACCTAATAAAAATTTATATTTTTTCGCCTCTTACATCATTTCTTTTTCTATAAAAGACTTCTGTCTCAATACAGATTAATTCAACTGATTCTAGTCTCTCATAATTTTCTCTTTAATTGCTGATTTTTCAAAGATGAACTAATTTCCTCTTCTATTCGTTACAGTAGATGGAATGGAATTGGAGACGTTATATCAACGTTACTGTATTCGTCTGAAGCAAGCCCTGTTCTTGTCCTGTTTAACTGTGGCCGTTATCACTTCGATTGGCCTATTGATTGCAACATGTATCGTACAGGTAAATTGTAAAATTTAATTACATCGCAAGTAATTCGATCGCTTTAAGTTATTTTTTTTCAATTCGATGACGCTCGTATTGATTGCTCGATTTCTATGGTGCATTTTTCAACAATATAACGTTTCAATCAGACAATACGATTTGCAACAGACAAAAATTGCTTCATTTACGAAATAAATTGAAATAGATTGTCAATGTTATCGAGTTAGTTGCCGAACTTTCCAAAAAAGACCCAGATTAGAGACAATACAGTTTCGAGTTTCTATTTAAATAGTTAGACAATAGCTTTGAGTGTTCTTTTGAATCATAGTTTAAATGAATTCATCATTTTTTTTTGTGCGCAGTTCAATTCAAATTGTTGATTGTGAATCTGAATGGTATTAGCAATAATTAGTAACAGATCAAGGAGAATTCAAACTAAATATTCAAAATTATGTGTTGATAAACTTAACACCAGTTTAGTGTAAATTTATTCAAACACTTAATGAAATACTAATTGAATTATATTTTTTAGAGGTTGAGCTCTTACGAAATTAAACTTTTATTACTATAACTTTAATAAACTTGAGCTTATCTCGCTTTGATCTTCCCGGCGTGTTTTTTTAAAACGTCACTGTTTGTTTATTAGAAATTTAAGATTTGAAAAAGCTACTGTCGCTGTTCTTGGTATGTTTCTGATTCAACTTTTGTATTTTGTATGCAAATTACATTTTTTAATCAATAATAATTAGCAATGAACGAATCGGAGTCGAGTTGACGCTTTGATTATAAGATTTGAAAGAATTCTTATAAGCCAATATTCGAAGTGATATTGAAGATCGATTTTATAAGCCTTGACAAGTTCCTCAAATTTATGCGATAATCTCACGTACATTCCCTATTTATGCGAATAAGCCTGACGTGATTTACAAATAGAAAAAAGTCGTTTCAATATCTCAAATTTTATATTACGATGATTTGAATGTTAATAGATATTTTGAAATGGGATCTCAGCACGTAATCTCATACTAACTGGAGGCAATTAATGAAATATAAATTCACTAAGAGTCTGAGGTTAGATGACAATTATCACTGAATATTCCATTCTCAATGGTGGCTTAATTTTGATTATTAGAACAACAAAAGCATGTCTAATACGTTTTGTTTATAATACAATAATAAGCTTTCGCTCGTTTATAAATTTCAAATGAGCTTTTCTGTCAGTTATTGTTTGTAAACTGAATTACGCTTTTACAAGTTGAATATTAACAAATAATCTTTGAAAGACGAGAAAATTTTATACATAAACTTCAATTGTTGCAGGATTGCCAGCAGGATATGATGCCGATTATGATCTTATCAATACTGACATTTGTTCTATTCAGTACATTATTAGCCTCTCAATTTCCTGTAATATTAGAATCAGAGACTTGGGCATTGGTATCGTCGTTATTAATTACAGGACTTGTAACTGCTTCAATGTTATTATTAAGTGGAAGGCACGCTCCACTATCACTGTTTGCACTATTGATAGCTATTCATACAATGTTGCCAATATCGAGGACAGTAGCGCTAGTTCTAGCCGCTATAGTAACAGTAACACATCTGGCTGTTTCAATAACTAATCGGATGAATGATGGACCACGCAGTAATTATTTACAGGTAAGTGGATATATCTACTTTAATATCTACACTTGTTTGAATTCACCCATTTTTAACAAATATTGTTTGTGTTAATTTAATTCGCCCGGCGCATCCACCAAAATCGCTTCCATGGCTAATACAGTTGTTCGTAACAATAATAAAGTTTCGGCTTTTGTCCCATTAAAATTACGAAATTTATAGCTTTATTAACATACTCACATGATAGTTACAACTTAGTAATCCAATTTCTCTATTAAACACTGAAATTACTGACTTTTATTGCACAATAAAATCATACACTATGAACTTTAATATCGATAAAAGTCCTGCTTATAGCTAAACAGCTCCATTTCAGACAAATGTTACCCAAATAGATTGTTGTTAAGCTTCTAATAACAGTGATTTATTTATTTACAGTTGATGCCGGAAACTGTACTTTTAATAGCCGCCAGTTGGACGGGCGTTTATTATCGTCATATGACCGAAAATGCTCATCGGCATACATTTGTCGGTACAAGAACCTGTATAGAATCCCGTGTGAAACTTGAATGTGAAAAAGAACAACAGGAACAACTATTGTTAAGCGTTATACCGGCATATATAGCGGCAGAGGTAAATATTAAAAGACTTTCTCTCTATGTTGAGTTCATCTCATCAATTCAACCACAAAATGGAATATCATAAATTCATAATGTTCTACTTTATAGTTATGCGTTTTTTTTTTGATGAATTAGTACAACTCGTACTCATATTTTATTTATGCCGTGCCGTTTTCTTCGCGGAGCTATACTCGACAACGTTACGCATAAATCTTTTAAAATTAATTTCAGGATATGTTTGTGTCAGATAGTTTGTGGTAACTTTTAAGTCGAGAAACTGTTTTACAAATATTTCAAATTTATGCCAACAGAACAGCGTCAGAATGGCTCATTCGTGAGATTTATGTTTAAATAAGTAACATACAGCTATATTAAAATTATTAGCTTGTTTTTAACGATTTCTCAATTTCTCATCCTTTTTCATTATCTATTTTAGCATTTAAGTGACTTACAATTATTTATTTTAAAAAATTATATATTTACCGACTCCTTTAAGAATTTTTGGAGTAAACATTTCGACTTTATATCTGCATCATCAACTCCTCTTTCAGTTGTATTTCTGCTAATTCATACTGTTTATAGCTTGTGTAATTTAGACACTATTGTTGCTTTCTTAATTCACTTTAATGTTCAACTGTTGTTTTTATTTTCCACACTCATAGTTTACTTTCAATTTCATTCGTCCAATTTAGTGATTCTTGTTCGCCCTCTTAATTTCTGCCAAATGTAATTTTCTTTTCTCTCTATCTTAATACAGCTTAGTTAGTAACCAGTTCCGAGTAAAATAAAGTCGTTTACGATCCGCCTAATGATATTCGTTACTATTTATGACTATTTAATGACAACTACCTCTAATAATAAAACTACGAAATGACCCATTTTGCTCTTAATTGTGATTATCTGTGAGGATAGTGTTACTGTTTTATAACACTTAATACTGTAATCACACTGAAATTTTGTTGAGTTGGCAAAAATCTTTATCGTATTTTACGCAATCATTAAGTATTTCAATATCATATCGTTCACCATCAATTCTATCGTTTTTCTCTCCCTATTCGTGTTCTTTCTCGATTGTCTCGCTGGATGTAATTTGCTTTTTGAGATTTTTCAATCGTTTCCCTCTTCTAACGATTGGAGAAAAAATATTAAATTAATCTAGTATTTGTCAAGAGTCAACTGGTACAAATTCCAAAGATAAATCTCAACAAGTCCCAACTATTGTCAGAAGGGAATTGGAGTCCTGGATTCTTGACGATATTAGATTCGCTATTTGTTGTATCTTGTTACTGTATTGTCGAATTTACTAACTAAACATTTCAAATAGACAACATACGATCGGTTTGATCCTCCTAATTATTAGCATTGCGGTTTGTCCTTCTCTATACTATGTTTAACTTTTTACACACAAGAAACCATGTCGTGAAATATTAGATTTTTGGTCGAGTGAAAACAATTAATTTTCATTATTTATTGTTGTTATACATCCTGCTTTGTACTTTTTATTTTCTATCGTACAAACATCATTTAATGAAATCCCATCTAAATTGAATACAGATAAATAGAATTCCGATAAGCCGGATTCTTGCTTTTCTATAAAAGCAAACAAATAACACTGTGGGCTTTGTAAAGATCACACAACATTATTAACAGAATCTATAGCTTTTAATTGAATTGTAATATTTTTTTTTGTCGTTACTCTTAATCTTCCATCGACGTACAGGTGAAGAGGAGTATTATGTTAAAGATGGCCGATGCTTGTCAAGAACAGTCAAATAGAAGTTTCCATGAAATGTATGTGCAGCGTCACAATAACGTTTCAATATTGTATGCAGATATTGTTAATTTTACACCATTATCAGAACAATTATCAGCGTCGGATCTTGTTAAAACGCTTAATGAATTGTTTGGGCGGTTCGATCAAATTGCACAGGTGAGTTATACGAATATTTGCTTATTCAAATCAAATTCGTACAATCTAATTGTCGATTCTTTATCGCAAACCTAAGACACTAGAAAAATCCATAGATTGTTATCACAAATTCGCTTCAAATCTAAATACCGGTTGATTCGTGTTAGGCAAAAAGCTCTGATTATTTGGCGAGTGATTCGAAAAATACTTCAAGGATTTGTAAGAAGGTTCCCGAGAACATTTAGGTAAAATTACAGCCTTGTAGATCATTGGGAAATTGGTCAAAAAACGCTTTATTTTGACAATATCGCGGTTTCCAACAACCGGTTATAGCCGTCAAAGGACTAAGAATGACTAGAAGATCCTTTTAAAATAGTTTTTAACCGTTTTTCATCACTGGATTCTTGCGAAAATGGGAATACTGATTTTCCATCATCCTTATGAATGACTAGGTCATTTACCTATTTTTACTATATTTAACTCGATAAGGACCGACTATTTATGCTGATTAAGTGTTTGATTTTTTTTTAAAGAAAATCCTTGACATTGGAAACATTAGAAACAAATATGACTTTTATTATTTTTACATTAAAGGAAATCAGAATAAGAGCAATAAACATTGAATTAACATAAACAGTCTTATCCTATCAAATTAAAAATATTAAACAGAGAAGGTTACTCACATTAGATTCATTTTCTGTTTACGAGCCATTTTTAATCGGTTCATGCATCGCAAATAAAGCATGTTTTGACCAACCTTCCAATGAGCCACAAGGTCCTAATTCTGCTTAACTGTCCTCTCGGGGGCCCCCTACAAATCCTTAAAATATTTTCTGAATCACTCGCCAAACAATGGGAGTGGCCATAAGATCAAGTATAAACTTGATGATCCTAAAAGGGTAATTTAATGCGTGTAAATTTACCGAAACTACCCAAGCTTCTACCCGATAAAGGGAATATTTGTTTAATAAAAATTTCAATAAATAACAAATTCATTTTCTGACTGTTTATATTTACCTGAATCCCTAATGAATGTTTGTATAAACAATACACAAATCACTCAACAATATTCCCTTGATAATCCTCCATTAATTAATTATTGTTTTGCAGGATAATCAATGTATGCGTATTAAGATCCTTGGTGATTGTTATTATTGTGTCTCGGGATTACCAGTTTCACGTCCTAATCATGCTTACAATTGTGTCAATATGGGCTTACAAATGATTGAAGCTATCCGGTAAGTCCAGTAAATAATCTCTTCACATCATATCATTAATATAATTGTAATAATACACTAATTAGTTGATATAATTAATATCAATTTCATCATTTAATATGTACGCTACGGTGAGAAATAGATTTGAACATTATCGTAAATTCAACCCAATTGCTATTCAATATTTATGGGTAGTAGGTACTTATTTCGTGTCTGGCATTTATTCATCCCTTGGGTGATATTTTTCTTACAGGTTTGTAAGGGAAGCGACCGGTTTCAATGTTGATATGCGTATAGGTATACATACAGGAAATGTACTATGTGGTGTATTAGGCTTAAGAAAATGGCAATTCGATGTATGGAGTGATGATGTCACATTGGCTAACCATATGGAGTCCGGCGGTATTGCTGGGTAAGTATAAAAGAAATTTTATAAAGTTTCTATACAAGAAATAAAGGAGGAAACGTTTTTTTTTTAATGTTTCGATCGTCAATCGAGAACTAGCGAAACTATCAGAAACACGCGCAATTTCACGATGATTCATGATTTCCATCACAAAAAACAATTTTTTACAACACAAATCGTTTTTCTATAAAGATTTCACAACGAATTCTTATCTTCAACTAAGCGATAGCATAATCCCATCATTGTCGCTTTTTTCTTGATCTTATTCCTCCAGTATTACCTTGTTAGTTCAGAAGGGCGCAATTTATTCCGTATCTAGAACCATAATAGACTTCTGCGAGAGTACCTTAATAAAGCCCCCTACATGCATAACAATAAATCGATACGATCAATCTGTACAGGTCCTTCGTTCCGAGTTATCGTTGAGCGTATGGTATAAAACCTAGCAGTTTTATCGGTCGAACCATATCTCCAGATACAATTGAAAAACGATTAGATTTATCTGTACAGTTTAGATTATGCTGATAAATCGTTGTACCTATGTGTGGCCTTGTGAGGAATATTAGATTCAGGTGGTAGGGCGTGCGCTTGCCCCCCCCCATGCACACAAAATAAATCGATGTGATAAATCTGTACAGTTCTTCTCTTTTGATTTATTGTTGTGCATATACAACTGTGCAGTTTTATCGGTCGAGACAGATCTTCAGATACAATCGAAAAACGATTAGATTCATCTGTATAGCTTAAACTGTGCAGATAAATCGTTGTGTGAAATATTTGTCAGATCTCACCGGCCCAGGTGGTGATTCATGCATTTTATAGGTCAGTTTTTTTTTAATCTACCCTTTAGTCAACATGTACCGTGAATTTTTAGATGAATTTATTAAAAATTAAGAGTCGGAAGCATGCCTTTGGCAGGTTAGAAGTAAAGACTATCACAATAAAATCAAAAGAAAAACTGCATGTGTACGTTTAATTGAAAAATTAAAAAAAGATGAACCTAACAATGCAACCAAAGATAATGTTCTAAAAAAAGTTGATAACATTAGGAGGGTATACAGAAAAGGAACAAAAAAGATAAAATTATCAAGTCAGGTGCGGGCACTCATGAAAAAATCGAAACGGTGAAGGGGGTATTCAGATCGATTCCGGAAAATCGAAACGACAAAACTGTACAGATTTATCGTTGTGTGTATGGGGAAGATGGCTTAAAGTTAGACAGTTATACAGTCGAAGTTTCCGTATTTTTCTTATTATTTATAATTGCTTTAGGGGACAGTGGGGTAAATTGGACGATGAAAAGTGTGCAATAATTCAATAATTTATTTTTACAATCAATTTTTTCCTAAATAATTTTAATATAAACTTTCATCTTCAATAAACATTCATCAATCATATAAATTAATCATTTTAAGAAAATATTATTATTAATGATTATTTTTAAGTATTCGAAAAAGTGCACTTTATTCCAACAGAGGTATAAATTGAACTTGAATGAGGGTAGATAGGATTTACGCAAAAAAATATTAGAAAATCTTTTGTCATACATACAAAACTATCCTCTTGAAAAACTTCAATTTTCTGCTAAAATCAGATCAAATATTAAAGACATTTTAGTCATTTAATTAATAAAAATTAATGATGATGACAAGTCAGACATTAGAACCATTGCGCATGTTCTATGCAGAGAGAATTAGGTAAATGAGAGGAAACAGCCAATGCAATAAAAACGATCGTCTATGCGTATACGGTTGCGCTGTCACCAAACAATTTTGCCTCGACCAATTTACCTCGAATTACATTTTTATAAGAATATTTCTTTAAATAAATGTATTTTATCCGTTAA
>JAZBGW010000954.1:1763-18946 GCA_037464815.1 Mylabris variabilis
CGTAGTTACATTAGACAATTGAAAGTACATACGGATTATACAACCAAATATACACCATTAAAATCACCCTCAATTACGAAAATCAGTTTTTCCAATTTTTAAATAATCCAAAATAGTAAACAGTAAATAGAAGTAAATCTCTATGATTCAAACGTCTATTAATACGCGAATATATTTAGAATTTCTTTACAGAAAATTAGCGATCTTCAAATTGAATTATTTGTAATTTGAGGTCGTTTTTGACGGTTATTTAGATATAGAAATAAATTTCGAATGTAGTATTATTGAACTAATTGTCTTTATTTGGAAACTTGTAGATTATTTGTAGTTTAGAGATGATTGTGTAAATTTCCGTCAACCGTCAGGATGATTCATTTTATAACGATCAAGAAGACAAAGGATCAGATAAAACCGTTGCAATTCCACCTACTCTATTTTTTTGAAAGCTGGAAAATAACTCTACAATAACAAGAATTTAGAACCGTTGTAGAATTATTGATGGGACGAAAATTAAATTATCTACTTAGGCTTATTAGTAACAAATCAATAGCCTATAATTTCTAGCATTTCTAGAACGCCAGTGCGGTTTGTTAATTAGTGACATTCTTGTTAATATATCAACAATATGAATTCTATTGCGATTATAGATAAATTATTTATGAATCATATGATAAGACAATTATAATTATAAATAAAAACAGTCTTTGTTGATTGGAAAATTTAAATTTGGAACTTGAATCTTTTGTTTATATGTTTTTGTTTTGTTTTTCAAATGTTACTGTTCCTGTTTCGTATATGGACCAATCATATATTGAGATTTAAATTAAATTAACCAATCAGAGATTGTTGTAATCCCCCCACTTTACAATAAACAAGTTGGCCGTTTGTGTCACATATTTATAAACGAGTGCATGTGTCGAAATTTTATTACTTTAGAAGTGCACCTTTGTGTTTTAATTCGATTAAAATAAATAAATTCCATCAATTTATCCAATAAAATCAGATACTAACTTCATTTTTGTTAAATATCGGTAAGTTTCTACTTTGTTTTTATCTTCATAAAAACCGTTATTTGAAACTTGAAAATCGTTAAACTATTTGAATTAAAATTGCTATTTGTACATATTTCCACGTTTATTTGATAATTTCTATAAAGATTCAAGATTGTCGGCTTCGAAATTGATAAAACCTGTTGCTTTTAGAGAGTTGTGATAAGACCAAATATAGCTTAAATATCAAAAAAAAAAACAAGTCCAACCTAAAGATTACATATTTTCTCTATTTCAGTTGCTGTAGAGACGAGCTCTCCTGAAGAATCATCATGGCCGATGTTGAAGTTATTGTCAGTTCGCCTGAATGTAAGTATTTCTTCTCTTTTCTCGATATAAATATTACCCTTTCACCCCCTATAATTACTGATTTTATTTAGATAGTAAAAAATTGTTGTACTGGTTGAATTTACCCCAGTTTAGACATAACAAAAATTTGACGTATTGTTGTTATAAGGGTTGTGGGAATTTGTAGTGGTGGCAAATAAAAGAGAGAAATAGGCTCATCTGTTCGTGAAATGGCCTTGGTGCAGGTCATAATCTTGTTTGTTGGACTTACAAATCATTTATTACACTTTATTGTTGTCGGTATTTTAATATTTATACTGTTTAAATTAAAATTGTAAATTTTTGATATTTGATTAGCTAAGGGAAGTTCAAATCCATGATTAATTGTCATTATTTTGTTTTCTTTTTGCGCCCGAAATTTCTAATCCGTTCCGTAATACAACGTTTTTGACTAAAATTATAAATTAAAACTTGTTCTTCCAATAATGGGCGTTAAATAGCAAGTAACTATTCACAAAATTATAAAAGAAGATTTGAAAATTTCACTATTCTATTTTGAAAAGAATCTCGAAAATTTTAGTTTCTCTACCTGGTACTGGGGTGGGGCTAGTAGAGTCAGGGGGAGCAGGATATTTTCTTCGCTGATTCGGCAATCCTGTCGGGGGCCCCTAATGTTCCAGAGATTTTTTTCCAATTTCGTTCAATACATCTGAATTTAAAATATTTCGAAAATTTCTCAGTTAACTAACTAAGTAAACTAACGTTTTGTTTTGAGTTTTTTTAAAATTTTACCTATACAAGCTGTTCGATCTGGGAGTATACAATTTGGCCGTTTTAATCAAAATAATAGAGGGATTCGAGTCATATTTTAAGGATTTGGACAACATTTTAATAAAATTAGAACCTCGTAGTTTATTTAGAAGTCGGTCAAGAAACGTTTGTAGAATGACCTGAGGATCCTCTTAATACTGATTTTTTAGTTTTTCTCTATTCTCTTCTGAAACAAGTCGCCATCTTCCGTTTTTTCTTAAAATATTGAGCACGGGCTCTCCTCGAGGTCCGTTGCATGTCTAGCAAAATTGTCGGTATATCCTCTGATTTAAGTTAATATCAATTGTTATTCGTATATTGCGAGATTTGTAATTATCCAAAATTCGAATATAGTATTGAATATTGATATCGAATATCGATAGGACAAAACCTAACAACTATTCAAATTAGAAAGAACTATGACAGTCTAATACTATACAGGGTGATTCACATAAAACGAAAATTTCTTATGACAACTCCCATTATTTGCCGAGCAAATCGAAAAATATTACAAGGATTTGTAGAGCGGTCCCTAGAGAACATTTTAGTAAAATTAAAACCTCGTAGGTCATTTGGAAGTTGGTCGAAAACTGTTCGTTTCTGACGATGTCGCAATTTTTAAAAACGTTATAAGCACGCAAAACGAATAAGAATGACTCGAGGATCCTACCACCATTACTATTTTTGATTTTTTCCAATTTTTTTCTGGAACAGGTGAAAATGTTTCGTATTTTTTCTAGAATGCAATGGAGAAAAACGAAAAATATTAATCGCGGGAGGATCCTCGAGTCATTCTTAGTCGTTTTGTATGTTTTGCTAGTTTTTGTAAATTGTGATCTTGCCCAAAGCGAGCGTTCTCTTTGACCAATTTCCAAATGAGATACGTGGTTCTAATTTTGCTAAAATGGTCTTCAGGTCATCCTTGAAATACTTTTCGTTTGCCAAATAATGTTGCCATAAGAACTTTTTGGTGTATCACCTGGTATATTCGAAACTCGACTAATTAAAATATAAAAATCAGAAATACTAAATGTATGTAAAGAGCAGCATTATGTAATGTTTATTTTCTCAACTTTTTATCTAATGAATTTTAAATTGATGACTAAACTAAACCGAATGTTATCAAGATGAATTTGATTCGTTGAATGAAAATATTTAGTTTTATCGTTTAGGTATGAATAATTGTTTTGATGTAATTTTTCCGGAAATTTATGCAACAGAATACTTTCTAAAACGCTTTTTCATAAATGAGTAGTATTTAAAATGATATTACTTTTATTTTTTGGATTAATTATAATGTTTTTATTTATTCCTTCACTTGTAGTATCACATTTTAAACTGAATAATAATCAGAGACCTTCAGATACATTTGATAATATCTTTATAGGTAGTGCCAATCATTTAGTTTGGACAAATTAGATTGGCTGACTATTTAAATTGTCGATTTGTAAAGAATAGAAGACTAATTCCAATACGATGTTTCATTATTGTTCTAAAATTTGAAATTATTCCAGTTTTTTTAGCAATAAAGTGGACATACATATGTTTATCTATAATATAATTAGGAAATTATTATTTTATCCACTTAAATATACCTAAATATCAAATATTTACTTTCATTTTACAGTATGGTCAAAAGGCAGGTTGCTTTTTTCCGGTATTTATTTTCACATCATTCAGAATAAGTATAAGAGTTTTCTCTCCTCTTATATTTACATAAACCTTTTTATAAACGAAATCATTAATGATTTATGAATAACAAGAACTTTTTTGAATATGTATATCTGCTATGTGTATATGTGGAAATATTCGAAAGTTTGGTGTGGTCCAGGTTGTTGTAATTTTTTTTCTTGTTTACCATATGTGTAGGCGCTACAAACGAAACTTACAAACTTTATCTCGAAACGTTTTCATTCTCATCTTCTTTGATTAATGACACAGAGAAAAAACTCGACTAAATCAATTAAAATCGAATTGTAAATCAGTTTATAAGAAATATTCGATGGTCATTAAAAAAAAAGTACTTTAAATCTTCAATTTAATGGACACTTATGTATAGTAATTGAAAAAGTGAGTCGTAATTATATTCAAAAAGGATATATACTTCTACTATTTTCATTAATTTAATTGATCCATGAATTGGAGTTTTAATAACGAACTCATAATGATAAAAGTTAGAATAGGTGTGATGCTGGATCAGTTGCTTTTAGAAAGATCCCTGAAGATTAAAAAAACTGGTTTCGAACGAACAAATCGATGATTTTCTTTATTTTTTTTTTCTTCTTAATTTGGTGTCGACTGATATAGAACATCTCTTGAGTTTTTCTTTCTTTTTGGAATTTAATTTCTTTAGAAATATGCAGTCAACAAATATAACTCTTTTAACAATTTTAATATCTAAATTTGAGTCTCAATCGTATGTGTATTATATGTAAGATATTAGATTAAAATTTCAAAATTGAGTGATTCTTGATAAAAATTGAATCGATAGTTCAGTCGAATTTATGTAACTAATTAGTTTTTAAATCGCTGAACTGTATGTTATTTTTTTTGTTATGATACAGGGTGTTTTTCTTTTAAAAGTGGTCAATTCTTATGAAACTCCTATTGGTTAGCGAGCGATTTGAAAAATATTTCAAGGATTTATAGGAGGGTGTCTACAGATGATTTTAGTAAAATTAGAATTTGGAAGTTGGTCAAAAAATGCTCGTTTCTGACGATGTCGCCATTTTCAAAAACGAACTAAACACGCAAAACGACTTAGAATAACTTGAGGATCCTTATAACATTGATTTTCCGTTTTGTTCTGGAACAGGTGGAAATGTTTCATATTTTCTTTAGAATGCAATCGATAAAAACGAAAAAAATCCATGTTGGGAGGGTGTTTGAGTCATTCTTAATCGTTTTACGTGTCTTTGAAAATCAAGACATTGTCCAAAATGAGCGTTCTTTGGTAAACTTCCAAATGAGCTACGAGATGATAATTTTGCTACAATGATCTCCAGGGACTTCTAAATAAGTTACGAGGTTCTACTTTTGTTAAAAGAGTCTCCAGGGACCTGCCTACAAATCCTTGAAATATTTTTCGAATCGCTCGCCGGCTAGTAAGAGTTTCATAAGAATTGACCACTTTAAAAAAAACAGCCTGTATTGTATTAAAACAATCTATGAATATTTCCTTCAACTATGTAAAATTCTCTTCTTAGTTATATTACCCAGAATAGCTCGTAAGTTTTTATCTTATTTCAGCTATAAGTAAACAAAGAACCTGTTACTGTTCCTTTTTTTACTTATTTATTAAAAGGCATCCGACTAAGCCCCTTGGATACTTAAAATTTATTTATAGAATAAATTACTAACCTTTTTCTCTGTATGTATTCTTCTTAACTGTACTTTTTCTTTTAATCTTTTAGTTTATAAATGTCTGTATTAAATTGCACCTCTTTAATTGTTAAATGACCTAAAACGTTCACGTTTCTCCCTCTTATCCATAATGATTAAGTTAATTATACTTGAATGTTGTGTTGGGTAATCGATCCACCAACTCATATTATATTTTAGGTAATAACAAAAACTTAGGTTATACTTTCTTTTTCATCGAAAATTTATGTATTTGTTGGAAATTCGAATTAATATCTAATAGTACAATTGTTTTAGTATTAATATAAATATGACAGAGTTGGTTCAATGTACGTCTACGACCTTTAGTATTCGATCTTTTGTTGTACAGATTTTTGTATTTTTTTTCCCAAAATAATTATTGCATCTATGTATTGTTAAACAAATACACATTAGAGTAGTAATTGGATAAATTTTACAGTTCATTTCAATTAACACAAAACGTGCAATTATAAGGGTTTTGTGTATGTTTACAAGACCTTAAAACATAGAAAGGAGTGTTTATTTATTGTTTGTTATTAAAATAAATTGACTTTGAAGACAATACACCTAATTAGATGCTGTCTATTTTTATATGTTTTTATTGTAATATTTTTTTCCTACTACACATAGTGTTAAATAATGTAAAGCAACATATGTAGTGAATGAAAAGATCCTAGTTTCTTTTTTGTATGTATGCATAAAGATATAACATAAATATACCTACATATAGTACGTTTACATCGCATAGTTAACTAAACTGGTAGCTAACAATACTTTAACTATGGTGTAAACTATAGTCAAGAACCGTAGTTTAGCTTAAAATTGACACAACTATTGTTGGTGTAAACGGTTAACTACACTGAGTACGTTTACACGGCCAGTGTTAACTATACTGTAATATAGTTAACACCCATAAAATCTTCGTGTAAACCAGTCGAGTCATGTTAACTCAACTGTAGTTAAGTCAGCTTGGTTAAGTTAAAATGTAGTTGAAATTTTTGTCGTGTAGACACTTAACTGTACTGCGAGTAAAGTTCAAAGGGAGTATACCAACTGAAGGAAAAAATAGAACTAACCTAACAAATTATTTGGCAGGTGTTGTTATTGTTTTTGTTGGGCATGATGAACAATCAATTTGGATAATATAGTAAAAACAACATGTCATCTGCTGGTCTAGAGCGTAGGGAATTTAGTCATATTTATATGGGATTGATTAGCCTACATATTTTAGGTGGGTAACTTAAAATAAGCACAAACTCAACTTGAGTAAAGTCATCTTTACTACGATGTAATGGGCGCTGGTTTAGTAAACTCAACTATACCAAAGTATAGTTAACACACCGTGTAAACGTACTTAAGCTTTGTTCGGACTAGGCTAGTAATTGAGTCGAGTAACGAATAATGTAGCAAACTCTATGAACTGACCAAAAATCGTTGGCACTACAGTCGAGTACAGTACATTAGTGAGTCGTGTGATGCAAAATGAACACGATAACACGCCGCAAAGTAAATAAGCTAGTAATTATTATTATAATTGATATATTGGAAGAAGTGGAAGAAGAAAATAGTGCCCTTAAACAAAAAAAAAACTATGGATAAGAAAACTAATCGAAGAGGTGAACTGGCGGCTACTAACTCTCTTCCAAAAAAAATCGATTTTTCCAAATCAGCATATACAGAGTGCTTAATTTGTTTATTTTTACATAATGGGTACTTAACGTTTCATAAACATTCATGCTGCACATAGGCAATTTGAAACAAATTTTAAAGTTGTGTCTTCACTCCAAAGCAACATTTTCACAATAACTAATGAACTCGACTAAAATGATAGGTTCACACTTGTTTAGTGGATAATTTAGTGAACTGTGAAGCGAGGTGGGGGGTGCTACTCGACCGAAAAAATAGAATCAAATCTATAGACTCGACTAAACCATTTACTAAGCTACTCGACTAAATTTCCGCCATTCACACACGTTTAGGTACTCAATTACTCACTACTCGACTAAATTACTAGCCTAGTCCGATCAAGGCTTTACTGCAATTGGCCAACCTATCAAGTGGTAGGTATTTTAAAAATAAACTACAAACTCACTTGTTTACAGTTACCTTGACAACGGTGTAAACGGGTTCAAGTTAACTTATTTAGCTAAGCTACCAGCTGAGTTAAGTCCACGGTGTAAACTTACTAATACAAATACATATGTATGAATGTAGTATACGTATACTTCCTTGTTCTTGTTTGTAAATAATGTAATAGAAACGTGATAGGACGGAAATATAAGATGTAGGAAATCAGTAGGGATTTACTCGTACAATGACATTATTGTTATTAAGTTGATTAATCATAAACTGGAATCTAGTAGAGTTAAACAAAAGTAAATTATTATTTTTATTAAACTATAAAAGTTCATTGACGCTTTTTTGTAATAATAATAATATTATAACAATAACAAGATTTATATGCAACAAAAACTCAAAGGACACATTTTTAATCTTTTCCACTACAATGAGAGTATAGTTTTTACTGCACAATAGAGGCGCGCAATTACTGAATGTTAGACAAAAACAGGAATGAAACAACACAATTTACAGGGTGAATTTCACAATTTACCCTCGAATATATTGGATAGATTCCAATATTATCATTTATTCAATCATTACTAATTTTGATTGGATATTATTAATCAATACGGCGACATAGATTGATTATTATTTATTCATATTAGTTTTGTCTGTTAAAATTTAAAAAATAATAGAATGAATCATCAGTAATCTCTCTACGGATTATACATTAATAAAACAACAAATTTTCAAAGCGATTAGATGATTCACATTTACCTTCACGCAATTTTATTTGTTGTTATAATTCTAATTTATGTTATCAGTATTTAAAATTTTTGTTCAATTTTCATGATGATCACGCTATTTTTCCTCGTTTCCGACTCTTTTTTTATCAACGCAATAGTTTGGTGTTATTTTGAAAATTGCATTTCCACAGACAAAAAAAAAACACGATCATTCATCATGCTGTTATATGTATTTGTGTCTATAATAGTAGCTAGTCGCTGGGTTCATACAACGTTCGTGAAGGCAATCAATTTCGATTGTTGCAGTACTCAGTACTATATCTATATAGATTTATTGTGTTCGTTTTTGGTTATAATATTATTGAAAAACTTCCGTATCATATTATCCATAAAAGTACATTTTTTAGTATGTAGGTGTCAATGTCTGTAAAAAATAATCAAAAAGAAATAACGTTCAGGACTTGATTTTACCAAGGCTTTTCCATATGTGGCATTAGTCTCACAACCGGAATACAAAATGAATTCTACACTCCTCTTAACCTGTTTTACAACAAACGAAAAGTTGTAAGGATACTACAAAAGTCATGTATGTATGCATATAACAATGGGTGGTTTATTTCAATACCTTGATCCGCTCAATTCACTTAAAGTAGGAACGTATATCGTTTCAGGATTGTTGTAGTTTTCAATTTTATATTTATGAAATATGAAGGATAAATTATTGGTCAACATAAAATACTTGTTGAGATCATTTTTTTATTTAATCAAATTTTTTTATTATCTTCAAAAAAAGTTCAATGATCCATTCATTGTTTTGGTGGATTTGTGCCAATGGTGCCACCCAATCCGTTTGTTGTGTATTCCATTAAGATAAAGATAGAGATAATACACCGCCCTAAAGGGTTTTCACACTTGCACATACAGGGTGTCTGTTTTAAAGTTGGTCGATTCTTATGAAACTCCTATTAGTTGACGCATTTGGAAGTCGGTCAAAAACGCTAGTTTCTGACAATGTCGTCGTGGTTTTCAAAAACTTGCACGCTTAAAATGACTCGAGCCTCCTCTCAACATTGATTTCTTTTTGTTTTTCTCAATTTTATTCTAGAACGGTTATTTGACCGACTTCCAAATAACCTACGAGATTCTAATTTTTTTCTAAAATGGTCTCCAGGAACCCCCTACGAATTGCTCGCCAACTAATACGAGCTTCATAAGAATCGACCACATTTAAAACAGTCACTTGGTATATAAAATGCCGGCGTCGCGTCGTCGGCGGCGAGGATGATGGCGATGGTGGTAGTAGCGGGGTAGTTTTGTGGTAGCGACGCCAGCCGATATCGACCGTAACATGGATTGAAGTGGGATAGATTGAGAGTAGAGACGATGCAGTGGCGGTGATGACGACGGCGACGGCGACGCAAACCGACGCCGCCGCCGCCGCCACCACCACCACTAAGACTACTAGCACCACCACACCTGCTACTACCCTTTTCCGATTTCACTTGTAACGAGAACGCATATATACTATCACCAATCGCCCTTACGCAAATATCGGTCTTTTTACGATCGTACTTTGTTGCGTCCTCATCGTTGTCAACGTTGTGATAGATTTTTTTTAATTTATTATCAGTAGAGCGCCGGGACGCCTGTAAATTTATCCATTGAAGTTTTCCGTCCGGCTTTTTTTTGAACTATTTTAATTTTTGTGTGTTTTTGAATAATATAAAAAAATTAATTGTGGAAGCATTGATTAGAAGAAATCAAAATGTTGATTGGGCTTGTAAGAGAATCGGTTATGCAGTGCTTCTGCCATACGTGCAGGGCACCAATTCCTGCTGCCGGTAAGTATAATTTCAATTCAATAAGAAAATCGATAATTATTGTATTTCAACATAATTAACCTTGATAAAGTTATTTGATAATGTGATATGGGCAGAACCAATTGTTTATTCAATACTAGAACCACTATTACACATATGAAAATTGATCCTTGTTTAATAATTAGCTTTCGCTACTCAATTATAAAGAGCGAGCTACCTAACGTGAATCTGTCGAGAAAACTCACTTCTACTATAACTAAACGATTAGAAACAATTCACTTTCTCATTTTTAAATCATCATTTTTTCTCGTTTTCTCTAGGCAATATATTCAATGTTTTCCTATTTCGCCTTTTATGTAAAATAACTAGAGACATGTTATTCAAATGGTACAGAATGTGTTCTCTACAGTTTTTAATAAACAGATTCCAAATTTTTTTGCTAATAATTGAATGCCACACCCAAACTATCACGATTGGATAGGTCCGGGTTTGCATCGATCAATTTTCACTAAACACTTCAGGATCATGTGTTTCTTCATTCATTTCAATAAATCTGTTGGCTTATCTCTTTCAAGAGCCTCTTAATTAAGATTATGAACAATTCGCTGTTGTTTATCATCAACATTTATCTTGAAAGCTTTCTCTTATCGTTTTTAACAATTTCCTCGTACCAGCTTTTGGTGGATGAAACACCTGAAACCTCAGACATGTCTCTTCCCCTTTATTTACCTCTCTCTCTCTCTCTCTCTCTTTCTCCTATTGTCCGGAAATAACGTCTGATTAAGGGATGTAAGTCTTTAACTATACATATAGTGTTACCGATTTAGATTCTGGTAACCCGGAATTCCCCTAGTCTGCGCTCATATTTCGCGTCTCTCTGACTGACTCTGTATGCCCAGTGTATGAGTCATCGTTCTATCCCACTGTTGCTGGGGAGAAAATAGGGAAAGGCGAATTGGATAAGGAGGAAGAAAGAAAAAAAACTTGTATCGTTGTATTGGGAATGGTGCAAATGTTGTTTCTTATCTAGTAATTTTTCTTTAGCACCCTTCTAGAAATTATATTGATTTTTCAATGAGGCTAATTGAAATATTTAAATAATGGTTTATTTATAAATTTGGATTAATATTTGAATAGATTATGTCAACAGGCAAATAAGATCGAATTCTTGGGATTGTTCTAGCATTCCCTGCAAAATTAATCCTGAATTAATCCTGAAAGGTTTCCTACATACACTATTATCCCCTTAATGTCTTTCTTAATTATTTGGGGGATTTACATAAGGTATCCTTAGTTGATTTGAGCTTTTTTTTGTTGTCAATATTGTGGTTTTATTATTTTTTTCATCAGAACTGGTCAATATTTTGTCCTTGATATTGTTTGAAATCGATATGTTTTCATGTTTGTTGTTCGGAATTGATTAAAATGGGAATAAAATAGACGGAATATTTGAAACAATCTCTTACCCCCTTGTCTTTTATGATTAATTATAAAACTTTAATGTTTGTAAAACACGTCAACATGATAGTGGTTGGAATTTACGTTTTTTTAATGTAATTTGCACTACCCTAATTATCATTATCAATTCCGTGATTAATTTTTTTTTTCTTCAAGAATGTGAAGAAAACTTTATCAGGGTTAAAATTATGAAAATATGTTAATTGATGATGTTTTGTTAATTTTAATTTACAGTTCATAGAAGACAAATACCGATTACAAAAGTTAAAACGAAACCTAGAACAAATCAACCAAAAAGGGTGCAGTTTCTTAGTGAGTAAAATCATCACATTCAAGAAAATTTGTTGATTTTTTGTTTAAATAAATTGTCTTTATTGTTTAATTGATTTTTGTTTTGTAAAGATTTTTGTTAATTATTCTATATTTTTCTCAATTTAGCATGTAGTTTGTTGTTTTATTTTTGTTTGTTTTTCTTTTTCTATATCATTGGGGTTATAGCAGATTTTCGTTGATATTTACGAAAAGCTGTGCATGTGGCATTGTGCCATTCAACCCTCATCTTTCCAATAAATCTTAAACTCTCTTTTACTGCAATGCAGATGTTTTTGTCCTAATTTGGTTCCCAAATTTTCAAAATTATATACAAGTACAGAAAGAAAATTAACCTATTTTTTAAAAAAAAACAACCTAAAAATTATGATTTATTCATCGTATTAGATGGTTGTGTGTGTTCATTAAAAGTTTCCGCCAAAACAACGTTTTTTCTCCCCTTTGAAACTTTAATTTATTCTTTTTATTCAATCGCCGTTCTTTTTAACATACAACCACTCTCATTTTCTTCTTTCTTTTCTACTCATTAAATTCACAAAAAAGAAAACGAGACTTCAATGTGTTTTTACAATTTGTAAATTAAAGTGAAATCATAATGATGATTACAAGAGGTAATTAGTTAAAGTGAGATTTTCATTCCAATTTAAATATAACGATATTTTAATAATTAGAATCTAAAACGAGAATCTTTTCTTTGGAATATTTTTAGAAATTCATTCTATGAATTTGTGGACAGTTGACGCCTTTATTCGTTTTCTAAGTTCATGAAGAATTGATGACCATATGGACGCCAGTTCGTTGCCTAGGTCTTATCGATCTTTGTCGTTGTCGGTGGCGCCTGAATGTCTATCTTGATAACACTATATATATATCTCTCCACTATTCTTTGATATATACCTATAGATTTCATGAATATGTACCAATAAATCTACAGGGTGTTTATTTTAAATGTGGCCAATGAAACTCCTATTAGTTGCGGAGCGATTCGAAAATATTTTAGGGATTTGTAGGGGGGCCTGGAGACCATTTTAGCAAAATTAAAACCTAGTAGCTCATTTCGAAGTTTTTCAAAAAACGTTTGTATCTAACAATGTCGCTATTTTCAAAAAGACGTAAAATGACTCGAGGATCTTCCCAACATTGATTTTTTTTCATTTCTCCGCATTTTACTCTGGAACAGATGGAAATGTATCGCATTTTTTCCAGAATGCAACGGAGTAAAACGGAAAAAATCACTGTTGAGGGGGCCTACGAGTCATTCTTAGTCGTTTTGCATGTTTAACTCTTTTCTGAAAATTGTAATGTTGTCCAAAATGATCTCCAGGTAGCCCCTACAAATTCTTCAAATATTTTCAAATCGCACATCAACTAATAGGAATTCCATACGAATTTGATACATTTCGAGCAACAATGTGGTATTTGTTCCAGGTGTTTCGTCTATCTATGACGTCACCTTTCAGGAACATAGAAAGGAGAAAGCAGCTTGGCACTATGTCCTGAATATTATTTCTATTATTTTCAGCTTCTATTGAAATTTCAATAGACACGATGAAATTTTATCATTGATTTAGTTGTTACAGTATTGATTTGATATTTTAATCGCCCTCTTTGATCTCTATTCGCTATATTATGCTTAATATTTAATTTGTCTCCCTTTGATTTTGTTCAGCTACTGAAGTACGATGCCAGGAAAAGACTAGGGGCGGTTTACGATATGAAGTTATTTTAAGTGAACCGGAAACTAAAGCTACCCCACCGAAAAAACCATTATCACCAAAAAGTCCAATGTCTGTTCAAGATATTGAAGACAAACTTAAAGCTGCTGAAGAACGCCGACAAGTAATTATTATTATTATTATTACTATTTTGTTTACCTCATTTTTTCGTGTTCCAATTTATATAGCAATTAGAATCCAGTAAAATTGCGGCATTATCAGCAAAAATGGTCAAAATTGAGGAGGCGTCCCGTAAAAAAGATGAGCAAACTAATCAGTTCATTAGTGCTACCCGGGATGCTCTAGAACAAAAAATGGAACATCATGTAGGGAAACGTGAAGCTTATATTGCTGATTTGAAAACTAAATTAAAGGTAGTTTTTTTTGTTTAATTGCTATATACTGATGAAGGTATATTGTTTTTTTATTGTTTCTATTTAATAGGATCATATTGAAAATGTAGAAAAGACACGATTATCTATTGAACAACAGACTGATGAAGTGCGATCTGCAATTGAAGAGAAATTGAAGAGTGCATCAGCTCATCGTGATGAGAATATGAAGAAGATGATAGAACGTCTAAAGGAGCATGTAAGTTTATTTTTAGTTTAATTTTTACATTACTTATTAAAAGAAAAACACATTTTTATGTGTGCACTTATTTTTTATTTTCATTTTTTTTAATCATTCACTCGAACCACATTGCTTGCATGTTTATGTGCATTCGTTTCTATATAGGAGGATCAAGTGCAACGAGTCCGGGAAAGTAATACTGTTAAATTACAACAATTGGAAACAGCTCTGCAAGAAAAATTAGAACAAGCCCAAACAAGACGTGCCCAAATTGAACAAGAGCAAAAAGAAAAATTACGCAATTATGTAAGTTGTTCATTCATTCAATATCATATCATTATGCACTTTATTTTTATTTTTATTTCATCTTATTTTTTTATTTTTGGTTTTGGTTTGGTTTATTATTATTATTAAATCAATCGTTAGAATGCACGTCCAATTGAAATTAAACAGACTGTTGTTTCAATGGAGGAAGTACGTAAGACTGAAGTCTCAACTCTGCTAGAAACAAAATTAACGATTGCTGAGCAAAAACGCGAACAGGAAATACAACGTAAATTGGAGGCTGTTAAAAAACATGTAATTTTTTTTACCTATCTATAAAACCGAATCAAGAATCATACCGGGTGATTCACCTAAAATGGGAAGTTCTTATGAAAACTCCCATTATTTGTTGAGCAAATGGAAAAATATTTTAAGAATTTGTAGGGTGGCATGAAGACCATTTTAGCAAAATTAAAACCTCGCGGCTGATTTGGAAGTTGATCAAAGTTGAAAAAAACAATGTCGGGAGGGTCCCCCAGTCATTCTAAGTCGTTTAACGTGTATAATTTTTTTTTGAATATCGCGACATCGTTAGAAACGAGAGCTTTTTGACTAACTTCAAAATGAGATACGAAGTTCTAATTTTGGTAAAATATTCTCTAGAGACCCTCCTATAAATCCTTGAAATATTTTTCGATTCGCTCGCAAAATTATGGGAGTTGCCATAGCATCTTTTCGTTTTAGGTGAATCACCCGGTATAATATTAACTTGTTCTCTACTGTTATCAGAGTAAATTTGATTCTTGATTTTATTCAATCTATTCTTTTCGTGAATTCACAATTATCGTCTAATTGTGTGGGAAGGTAATTTTGTAATTTTGTCTTGTTTTCATTATTTCTAATATTTTGAGAATTTAATCTGTAATTTTCATACGTCGATTTATTGTTCTTATAGGAGAAACGGGCTGAAATAGTACGTCAAAATAAGGCCAATATGATGGCAGCCAATAAATCAGCTTCAGAAGCAACTACCCCATCATCGGATTAAAACCTCAATATTCGTAGTTATATTTTAAAACATTCATAATCATTTTGCTTTTAACAGTAATTATAATAATACTAAACTTAACAAAAAAAAAAACAACTACAATAATTATACCAGGTCTAGGAGTTTATTGCCACTAGACCTTGGAATATCATACGAGAAGATTTATCAGTAGTTAAGTTCTTCTCAAGTATTGCTTTTAGACTGAATGAATGTTTGTGATTATATTTTTCATTTTTTTTAATAATATTTTTGTCGTATTTTTCTTGTACCTTTATTTTGAATATTTGTGTTTTATTGTTTTCTTTCCTATTAAAAAGATGTATCCACTAAATGCTCATTTAAACATTTCTTTTCGTTCCTTTTTTATTTCGGTTTTAGTTTTTGAGAAAAAAGATCGATTTTAGTCCACCGATATCTATATTTAAGATTTAATATTTAAAGAAGAATTCAAAATATTAAATGATAAGGATAATTGTGTTGTTACTTCGAAAATGACCAGCTAGCTTAGCCATTTATGGACTATATTTATATAATATTACTATAATAATAGAGCTTTAAAATGTGTTTGCGCACCTTTTTCACAATTGTGTAATTATGAATTTGAAAGGAATGTTGAGAATATGTTTGTTTAAATATTAATAATCTAACATCAATGATTGTTTGTATGTATGTTTGAGTAAATAACTACAGTTTACAATAAGGGTAAAACAAAAAGAAATAAAATTGGCTATGAGTGTTTTATTTTATTTTCTTCTTGTGGTAATATCTGTATAGAATAACACAAAAAAGAAAAATCAACTTAATCGCCTAGTGCTGCCTTGTTGTATGGACGTCAAGTGTGATTGAAAGAAGTAACAAAAAAATAAAGTAAATTAAGAAAACGTTGTGCTTATCGCTGTATTGTATTTTATTCGAATTTATTTCAAATGAAATTTTTAATTATTGGAGAAAATTTCATTCAAGATAAAATGAATCGAAATCACTTACTACTACTGGCTTCTGTGATGAGTTGTTTTTTCCATTTGAAATAATCATAATAAAATTGAAATATAGCAAACAAAAATTTTGACAAATATTTAGCTAAAATGTAAAACTGTAGCATATGTGTAGTGTTCAGCAAAATCACCAATTTATAAAATTTCATACGCTTTAACAAAACAAAAATATGAATAATGTATTAATAACGTGTCTTTTCTAGGATTATTTCAATAACAATGCGTAATATTCTCATTTATTTCTGTAATTAAGTTAGTTTTCTAGTGAAAATGTCTACTTTGTGTTTGATTTGTTTAAGTAATAATTACTAATGTTGCTTAATAAATATTAACAAACCCAAATTGTTTTTAAATTAAGCGCCTTATTATTACAATCTGCTGCCATCTATAGCTTTAAATCGAAATAAAATCAATGATCAACGTTGCCAGATTCTCAAATCTTAAATTGCCATCATTGAATTCTATACTTTAACTGGAATGGCTACGTATACAGCAAAGGTCGAAACCGGTTGGTAGACGATGTAGAGTGTAAAATACCTTTCTGAAAACATCGTCTAGTATGATATGTGTTTGTATAATCATTAAGGTGCAAATCCACGATGAAACAAAAATATCATGAGATTTTGTTGAGATTTTAAGCTCATG